>JAODLL010000017.1:979939-1022751 GCA_026546735.1 Forbesichthys agassizii
AGTTATCTTATTTTAAGCGAAAGCGAAAGCCTAGCATATATTGCATGTGATGCAAAAGTGTCACGGTTCCCCAATCCTGGTTCTAGAGGGCCGCCCTGCATGTTTTAGATGGCTCCACCATCAAATTGAACACACATTGCCTTTAAGCAGCCATTGCATTGGTCTGCACCACCTTGTTGGTGTTCCAATGTACAGAGTTGCTGTATAGAAACACCAGAGTTGTTTGCAGCACACACAGAGAACAGGCAGGTAGATCATCAGGAGATATTTGATGTATTTGATTTGAATTGTAGAATTTCAGCTCAAAGTGCTTTACAGAGATGGACTGCACAATCGTGCTTCCCAACTGATAAAAAACACAAATGTAGTATGCCATATGGTGAATAACAGTAGAAATACGTGTAGATGCTGCAGCTGCCTACAGCACTGCTGTAGGCTACCCACAATGCATTGGTGAGTGGTTGACCCTTGCCTGACCAAGCCATTCCTCAGTGAAGCATATGAGTTCTGTATGAGTAATAGCAAGCAAACAGATATAAAAGGATGAGAAAAAGGAATGCTCACTCCTTCTTTTGTGTAAATATTAGGCCTGGCAAACGCTTGTGTCAGATTAAGGTAGCAACGTTGACATGCAGATGCAAGGCCCTCGAGGCCTATTTTGTATTGAGGGCCCAGAGTGGGAAAGACATTCGAGTAGTAGTTACATTATGGGGGAAATAACTCATGCAATATTGGAATAGCATTAGTCTCCCTTGTAATATTATACCATGAGATGATATGTGTATTTTGCAGACATATATACAGTACATCTGGCCAATATAATTAATCAGTCATTTTGGCATGGATTTAGCCAACTTGCATAATATGATGAGATACAGGTTGTAGGTGAGTCATATTATATACATTATATTATAATCCATCTGAAAACATCAGCTGGTTAGAATGGAATGTATGATTTTGTGTGTAATTTATACAGATTCTAATGTAAAAAAGATTAAGTTGGAAAGCAGTTGATTCATGACAGGAATCAAAATGATATGCACGCATAGCCTATATCGAAACCACACACGCATTCAACACTGAGATTAAATATCTCTCACTTTCTAGTGAATGCTTTGGCATACAATTTAGGGTTAGGGTTAGCTTCTCAGCACTTTAACCGTTCCCTATGTTTCTGTGTAGCATTGGGACCCCTCTAAAATTATACAGTATTAAGTTTGTTTTGGTTGTTTGCTGAAGGGACGTTT
The DNA here is from genome assembly GCA_026546735.1 of Forbesichthys agassizii. Taxonomy (NCBI): domain Eukaryota; kingdom Metazoa; phylum Chordata; class Actinopteri; order Percopsiformes; family Amblyopsidae; genus Forbesichthys; species Forbesichthys agassizii. The sequence continues at coordinate 981,187 of JAODLL010000017.1, forward strand.
GAATGAAATAGTCACCAGCCCTTTGTTAATATTCATAAAATAACAATTGTCTTTGAACTAGCACTGGTCATTTAAAGGCCTTGTGTAATAGTGTATGCGGTTCCCTTAACAATATGTATATTAGTATTACTGTTGTATAACTCTGACATAAGCTTACATACTATTCCCAACGCTCCTATTTCCAGCTTTATCAAGTTGTCTGTCACTACATTGTCATGCAATGTGGAAGTATTCGTGCTTAGACCACGTGTGTCCCTTGTGTTGAAAGCTTAAGAGGTACCCTGGGCTCCCTGTTAGAGAGTGTTGTAATGCTGTTTTTCAGTGTACTTAATTACAAGTATGTGAGCAGCACCGGGTTTTCATTTCACTGAAAAGTTAATGGGGGAACATGTCTAAATTCAGAGGGAATGTAAATGACCAGGGCATGGTACTATATATATCCTGTCAGGGTGAAGAACATGCTCCCTATCTTATGAGACTGGGTTGCCTGCCATACAGCAGAGGCCAGAGATTAATAAGTGACCTTCTAGAAACGGTGTGGTCCCCACACAGTTGAAAAGCACAGTCAAACACAAATCATGCATATTGTTAAATGTTCCAAATGACTGTACAGCACAACACAACATTTTTATTGTTGATTTTATTGGCTGATTGTGACATGCAATCTTGCATTGTTTTACTCACAGTTATAAAGTACAATGAACACAACTCATTTAGTTTCACTGGGCCCTGGCCTGAGCTCAGTTGAAGAAATGATAGGGTCAGAACACCCCCCCTCCCACCCCCACCCCCACCCCCCTCACCCCCCTTCCCCCCACACACACACACACACACACACACACACACACACACACACACCACCACCACCACCACAACTACACACACACAGACAGAGTAAGTATTCTAATCTGTCGCCCAATGGGACCTCAACGGGGTGAGATAACACCTCAGACTAAATCAACTGCCTTCAGTCTGGACAGACTGATTATGAGATACAGTGTGGTCCTTATGTATATGTGTGGGCGGTTGACTCCCAACCCAAAGACTAATTCATGTCACAATATAAAACCTAATCCGTGTTACTGTACTCACTGTAAGTCACGTTTAGATAAAAGCATCTGCCAAGACCAATTGTAGCCTTTCCTCCTTTGTACGTTCTGTTCATCTTCCCATTGTTCTTAAAAGTCCCTGCCTTTTCTCTCTTTCATACCCTTTGACTTCTCTCTTAGTCGGGCCTGACCTCACAGTGAGCTGAACATAACCCTTCATCAACACTCTACAGACTGTAACTGTTGAGGCAGGCTGGTATATGCTTGATAAGCCAACACTGTATGGCAGGGCTGGCCTTATCGTGCATGACCAAGCTAGATATTCTCACCCTTCTCATCTCTGCTTGGGCAAAAAAAATTAACTTGTTCTGTTTCCTATGTCTGTACAATTGTATTGGGCTCTTAATTCGACCCCATGAGGTTGGGCTGACTCTGACCTGTTTCTGATCATATCTTATATCGATGAGAATATCTGCACACTGTGAGAGGCCCTGTGAGAGACTGGATAGACAAGTCAGTTTCGCTTGGCATGTAGCCTAGCCTACACTTTTTCAGCCTAAAGTGTTTATTTTCAATGAAAGAGGTTTGTTATCACATGGAAATGGAAATTATTTAAACACAATAGCAGGGCACATGGCTGCTTGGTAATAGGAACTCAAAAATGAAGCGTGATTGAAGGATAATGGGCGCTAAAACAACTTAGCCAGGTTGAAATGGTTGAACAAATAATTATAATAATTAATAATTAATTAATTACTAACTAATTAATAATAATTAACCAAGCAGAACTGTGGTTCTACTTGTGTTTTCAAACACATTAATCCTATTCACACAAACATGTGGAGCTTTTGAAATATTACAGTATGAAAAACACACTTTGGGCCAGATGTGCATTTTTAGTGGGGAACATGTCACTCAAACATCATTCTTGTTATGTTGGCAACTTGCAGTCAACACTTCGTATGAAAAAGAACATGTAGAATTATAAAGTCAAAGCTGTGTCACACAGGTTCAATTGAGTAAGTTACAGTATGTTAAAGGATATGAATACGAACAGCAGTCTAGGATTTAAAAAAAATGATACTGTAGGTTCATTGTTTTAACCAAAACTACCATGTTTTTGTAACACTGCAATGAACCACATGGACAATTCCAGACTCAAACTCGGATGTGTACCTAAGTAAAAGCTACACAATTAAAGGCATAGTCAGCAATTGTAAGATAATTGTAAGCTAATACACTTTTTGTCAAATTCACCAAATATCTCCATATACCATGTACCGTTCTCTGTGCATGTTGAAAAAATAATCTAATACTAATCCAATTATAGAGCCTTGGCTCCATAATAGCAACATAAACAAAGTGGCGCACACCACTCACAACAACAAAGCTTTGCTTCACAATGCGTTTTAATGTGTGGGGCGGCCCTGTGGAGGGGTATTGTTTTGGTTTGAGCTCGAAGTTAGCAAGCATTCTCGAGAATAACTAACCCTGCCTTTAAGTGTGGTAACTTCTGTCAATTAATATAGATTTTTATTTAATCCTTATGTTAAAGTTACTTTTATTATCACACAGATAGTAATCTCAGTACTGATTAAATGGCACCTGTGCAATCATAAAGTTATTTGTGCAAATATGTATAACATACAGTTCATGGAATTCTTTTACATTGGCTTTATTACTGTTGCAGCCAAATTGGTTTTCCTGTTTTCCTTTGTAGGTTACCATAGGTTGTTATTTTGGAAACCACACATCCCACTTCCAAGCAATAGGTCAATGTGGAGGTCTGCCAGCTACTGTACCAAGTAGTTCAGCCTGGATCCATAGACCCAGCCCATTGAGGGAATACTATTGTCTTTAAAATTAAAGTTTCCCTGAGTCCTGCTGCCAAACATATTCTTCCTCTTACCATAAATCTCATATGCAGAGAAAGGTCACATGTCCATCCAGGTGTGTCTGCAAAATTGTCTTTTCATGGTTTATTGACATCAAATTAGTGAGATACATGCAAATACTCAGATGCCCAGAGTAACAAAATGTTCCTGTTGACTATAAATCTTTATTCAACAAACTTGAGAAAAAAAGTTTAATGAGTAAATAAACAACTGAAAATAGAGATGTTATTTTTAATATCTTTATTGAAGTATGAATGGAATTCCGTTTGATTTTAAAATATCTGATTGATGCACTTGCGAGAGGCGGGCCACCGAGATGCTACACTCTTCATGGTGCAACATCTCGGTGGCCCAAGGTCGACCAAATCAGGTCGATAAAATCAGTTTAGGGGCAGTGCTGTGGGAAACAGAAGACGATTTATTGTTTGGTTGAGTTAACATTGTGTGTTAATGTGTGTAATCACAATATGAGATCAATTACTTATGTCACACTGTAAAACACAATGTTAAAATATGAACCTATAAAATTGTCCTGCCTTACATCTGGATCAAGGATGAGCATACGTCCTTCCGTCTGGGAGACCAACAAACCGAGACCACCAGACTATCCTGCCCCCCTACTTTTTGTGAGTGTTGCTATGACACTTTCTGCAAAAAGGTCCTTTCTTGTAGGGTTTCTTGTAGGGATATTTGGCTTCCACTGGAATGTAGGCCAGAGCATCAAATATTCAACATGATAGCAAACACCAAGATAGGTTCTAAGCTCTACGGCATGATTGGGAAACTAAAGCATATAGCATATTATATAGTGATGTGAATAAAATGTTATTTTAGTTAATGTATAATTATTTATATAATTATTTCTAAGCTTTTATTAAAAACCCCACTGTGAGACGCTGTCTGAAAGGCTGACTCTATATTTCCTTTATTTATTCCTGAGAAGTGGGTTTGGTCCCTCCCTATTAGCATTTAATTTGTTCCTTCTAAGATTTTATATATTTTATTATTTAAATTATGTTGTAGTTTTATTTTATTTTTTTAATACATGGGACAATAGTGACAGAAATAGAGGTACGCATGGTCATAGTAGGGGCAGTTTGCCACAGCACAGCCGATTTGGTTTGAGCTGGCCAACACAATCTGTGTACAGAACAGAACCACAAGGTTTAAGGCAGAAAGGACCATATTACTGCATTATAAGGTTTGACCAGATACATTTTATATGACACTGTTCGACAGCTATGAATAGAAATAAGATTTTATTATTATTATCATACTGTATGCCTACACTACATTGCTTAAATAACATTAGTGATATATATTAATTTAATAGTAATATTGCACTGTGAGCTTCTGTCAGAGTGAATGGGGTACTCCCTTCCTGCTGTGCATGCAGTTTCCTGGTTTATTCCTTGTTCCTTGTCAGATAAACGGCAGATTGCCAAAAAGAGCAAAAGAGCAGCGTCATTCTCTAACAAAGAACCCATCTTGTTGCAACAAGTAGTATAACACAATGCTCTTTGAGAAAATGTTGATAACCCTGCCGTTATAATTAGATTTAGATTTTTCAAAATGTCTATGTTTCTAAACTTGACTTCAAGCTGAATTCATACAGAGGAGCATTGCAGGAGTACTTTCAAGACACCATGGACTTTTGTTTAGTCAAATTAACCTAGGTTATTTTGCACTGCATAATCACAGTTTATCTGCTCAACTAGTTTAGTTTACATGGATCAACTCAACTAAATTGAGTAAATCTATGATTTAAGTAAGCTTAAATGGAAGATTTAAAATTAACATAACTAACTAACAAAAAAACAAAAAAATAATTATATTTACTTGCCTGTTTCAAGAACACCTTGTCAAATCTTACAGTGGATACAAATGGACTGAGAATTTGAGCTGCACCTGCGCAAAGTGCGCAACCTTGTGTCCAGTGATAGAGCCACCTCCATAGCGCCACTATTTTACCTCATCGTACCAGGACTGGATGAGGTCACTCCAGGTGACGTTCAAGTTGGACATCCCTCCCCCATGAAGTATGCTGTGTTGCCTATGACACACCTGTTCCTGATCAACCTTTGATGGACTGCAGTATTTAGAAGGAGCCCTGCCTGACGTTCCGTCACTGCCAGATTGTTATGTCACATAGCTGCTAGTCCTATGCTTCGAGTCACCAGCTTATTTTAGCTCAGTGCGTTCTTCTGTTTAAGGATAACCATCCCATTCTGCTCACCTGGACACTGTTTTGCTGGACTTGCCAACCTAATACCTTGGACCTCTCTGCTCATACGATCACCAAGAGCAATGTCGTTACCTGTACTAATAAAAAAAACTTGCGGTTTAGTGCCCGGTCTGCTTTTGGGTTCTCATTTGAGCTCTGACAGGACATGTACACGTTCTCTCCACAGTGACTGACTACAGACTGCAGAAACCAATAAAGGAGATTTCAGTCACCAGAATTTCATGGCAATGCAATAACAAAGCTATTTGACTACAGACTTCACAAAATGTCCCTCATCTAATAATGAATACACCGCCAGCACTGAGGGGCTTGTGGGGATTGTATTTTGACACTCCACAATGTTTGAAATGAAATGCCTGTTGATACGTAAGCTCTGTAGCCACTATTTGCTTTTCTATGATACATCGTTACTAGTCCAGTTGCTATATTGTGCTGTGTTCATGACAAAGTGGTAACTGGGAGGTTTCCATCTTCCACGTAGGAATACATTCAGAACCTTTTCAAAGCTCAGACTTCTCAGAGATTTAGATCAGTGACATCACTCAAGCACATCACTCAATTCACATGGTGTGAATAATTTGTATGTCATTCTCATTCTCATTTCAATGTGTGTGTGATGGATACTATTAAGATAACTAAGCCTATCAGATTAATGTTAAGGCGGCAACACAACCGATTCACTCTGAGGTAGGATGCTCCTAAAATTCCCAGGTGAACATAAATGCACCTTTGGCCCTGGCTCTGTGTGTAGTATGTTCTCCATGACTGTATAAATGAACTTCTGAGCTTCAGGTGACAAGAGAAATCATAAACACCACAGATCAACACATAGCCTATTAATAACACTAAGGTGTATATACTAAGGTACCCTTTAAAGAGATAGATTAGGCCTATATTTTATTTGGTATGATATGCGAGTGACAAATTATGGACAATATTATTTATTATTTATATGGCACCATTTTTAACATGTGTCTCGCTGCGGGCTGGACTCCTCTTCTAAGGGTGATGAAGAATTGAATCTTGGTCCGAAGGCGACTATGTATGACAAATGACAGTGATGATGAAAGATAGGTTAAAACAGCTTCTGTCAATGGTGACATTGGAAGATGAGAGATCTTGTTTTTCATTTTTAAAATGTAAAACCGTATATTATCCAAAAAGATAGATTTGAATACAATTTGAAATTCAATCTGCACCATGATTGCCCACTCTTTGTGTTCACATTTTATGTATTGTATTCACAAAGCCTTTTAAGGCTAAAAGTAACTCTTAATGTGCAGAATAGGAGAAGCTCTGAAAAAGTGTCTGTGTCAGTCCTAAAGAGTGAAAGAGTATTTCACAAAGTGTTTAAGCGCTAAAAATAGCTCCTCCTATCTGTGATAAGTTAGGGGCAAATTATTAAACTGCAATTACATGTATGGAGAGGTACATTTATGTATAAATAAATGTGTGTTAATTTTGATATATGCTACATACACTGAATGATAATATAATGTTGTGTTCTAGTGCTAATAATTGGCCTAATGTTCTTTTACTCTGTGTCAACTGGTCATTTGAATTCTGCAATCTCTGTCCTTGCCTGAGACTGCAAAGAATTCCAGCACTCATTGGTGGTTCTGGCAAGACCGCTAATAGAACCCTCTGACAGGTGAGCAGGCCATTTACGTTGTCAACACTCTCTTATTGTTGTTGCATGTTGTTCACCACATTATGATGGAAACACATTTTGGCTCTATAATTCAAGTTTGAATAATGTAAATGTAGATTTCTTGTTTAAATAGTCTGCCAAATTTCATAAATGTAAATGTAAATGTAAATAGGATTGTAGCTGCCAATGAAGCCTATCACTATGAACTAATTGACAGACCCACTCCCTATCCGCCAATTGTTCATGGCTGATAGGGATGGCTCACTGTTCATAAAACACGGCATCATCCAAAGCAACAGGGTCAATTCCACCCTTTCTCTTATCTTAAGAAAGTACAATTCCTTAGTAAATGTTGGTCTCAACATCTTGTGAATATAATTTATGAAGGAACTTTTAGTTATGAACCTTTAATGAGATTTAGGAGTTTCCCAATTTCCCAATCTTTCCCGATATCTCTTTCCTACTTGCATTATGTCTATCTTTACTGTTACATCTCACAAAAACAACTACAACAAAAACATTTTTATGAAATACATATTTCTCTACCTTTCTAGTTGGAATTGTGTAGGTGGTTAAGTAACAGTAATTTGTGTTTGTTCTAAAAAAGGAGAGTTTGTGGGAGTGGCCGTTTCGTGACGTGAATATAAAAATATTATGTAATGTATGAAATAAATCTGCTTTGTAGTCATGAATGTGAAATTATACTGTATATCAGTAGCAGAGAGAGGGAAACAGAGTTGATAGGCATATTGAACGTTATGTTTTAAATTGGAAGAACATGCATGCAATTGCATACAGGTCTCAAACATTGTGGGTGCAACAAATCGACTTTTTCACCCATACAAACGTATCGACTTTATCTGTGGTAAGTTACAATGTAACCCTTGACGCGTCATGCTCATATACATACATCGATGTCGGAGCATGCGCAGTAACGTCCGTGATGGGCAGCAAGACATTGGCTCCAGTCCCAGACATAACAGGGTTGAACATCCTCGTCAATAAAGAATCAGCATCTTTTTTGGTCGCCGCTCTCCAGCGGTCTAATAGCGTAGAAGGAAATATAAGCCATACGATGAAGAAACGATATGTGGACGCGAGCAGGCTACGGAAAATGAAAAAGATAAAAATAACGGAGAGGCTCTTTGAAAGGTAGACTACTGTAGCGACGTGACGCATCGCATTGATGCAGTTGCTTTTGTTGTTGTGCAGTCTTTGTGTAATGTAGCCATCATCTTGGATATCACCTGTGTGCGTATGTCATGCATCTCTGCTTGATCCCTTTTCCGTGTACGTGCCCATACAGTATAAGCCATTTGAAAATATATAATTCGATTTTACTTAATTAGGGTGCATTCTTATTGGCAGCCAATCTTGTAGCTGTAAGTGAGGTTTAAGGGCCTAATAGTAGGCTATTTAATTTTCTTTTATTCCTTTTACTCTTATTGTTACTGAGAGCTTGTGATTGTATTGCATGAATGCCTTGACAGCGATGTAGCATATTATATTATAACATTTCTTGATTAAAGCTAGAAATGGAACAGCTTTTACAAAACAAAAAAGGAATTTGAAATCCAAACAAATCGTCTAGATGACAAATATTTCCTATAGATCAGAGCATTGTTTAGGCTACTTTAATGTTAGACGGCTAGTCATTTTATTTTATTTATTAACCCACAACACACAGTGATATAATGCTTCTATGAATTCATTAAAATACAAGCATCCCTGTTGAGTTTTGTGTTTATAATAAAATAAAATAAATGGCCAAAAAGCCTAATATAAATCAGTTAGAGTTTAGATTTATATATTATTATGCAATAGCCAATACTATTATCATTACTTAGAATGTATTCTTACTTGTTGGGGGGTAGCCTAAACACAGACTACATTCTAGCTCTTACAGATGAAATATTGCCATGGTTACCAAACAAAGAGGGGGCGATGTGATAGTAGCCTTTTGATGGCTCCAGAACAAAGAAGAACAGGAGAGCGCTTATTTGACTTGTAATGGAATATACAAGCGACATCATTGTTTCCTAATGACCTATTCAATCAATTTGTATTTATGTTATCAATTATAGTTCTAGGCTACATTTGGCATTGCGTTAATAATTGAAGACTAACTTCTGTTAAAAAAAACCAAATACAGACTACAGACATACTGTTGCAATTCAATTACTTTCATATCTTATAATAATAAAAACATACAAGCAATTACAATAAAAATAATTAACTTGATGTAAACTAGTTTGCAAAATGCTTCAATTGGCACAAGAAATAAACACCACAATTAACATCCATGAAATAATACTAGAATATAACATTTAATGACATGTCTATGTTTATTTACAAATATATTTTATATGTAGTAGCCTACATGCACACCATTAAGAAGTTAAGATTTAAGAATAATTTCCATGATTCTGTCTGAATGCTGGTCCAAGCTGGTCATGTTATGCAAACTAAAATATGTTATGATATATATGATAGAGTACAACTATTTATGGCATGGTAGCAAAAACTCAATGCTGGGCGTTCTTTTTAACTTGATATCAGAAAAGGTCTCCACCTGGTTTTACAGACTCTCAGTTGTGGGAGGATTGCCGTGTGAGACAATGTGAAAACAGTCACGTGTGTGTGTCACTGCAAGACAGGCAGCTCTACAGTTGATGTCAAACTGAGATGGCCCTTTCAGTTATTATTTATTTATTAATGACCAGTTTGCCTCTAGTAATATTCCATTAGCTCATCAAAGTTCAACATAATATACTATAGATATCAGTTGTATAGCGATGACAATGGTATTCATATACATTCATATATTTGTGTTGCAGTGCATATACCATTCTGAAGTTCATGGTCATGTGGACAATGGTACTCCTGGCAGATTTTATTCTGGAATTCAGACTGGAATACTTATGGCCATGCTGGCTGTTTATTGGGAGTGTATACACAACGTTCCATTGTCACGGGCTGGTAAGGGACATTTTATATTGATTTAAAGTCATTTAAGTGGTTGTTTTCTCCTCACAGGTCTTATTGCGTTGTACTAAAGTAAATGTACTCTTTGTTCACAGGCTATTTGTGTTGTGTTTGTTTGTGCCGCATTTACTCTTGATATCTTTTGTTTAATTTTTGTTCCTTTAAACTGGCTTTTCTTTGTAGCCAGCACCTATGTGGTCTTCAATTACATATGTCACACAGGTGAGAGTCATATTTATATTTATATATTTATTTGTTTTATATATGTATTTATATTACTTTTTTCTAGATGCGGGTATGGTATTAGTGAGTCCCATGTACAGTACATCTTCTACATATGGGCCTACCCATAGCTTTGGGCAATAGCAATAATATAATACAGTATGCACACCTGTTTTCTGCTACTAATTTATAGACTGTGAATCTTAACAATAAGATGAGAAATGTAAAAATAGCACAGTCCTCTCTCCACCTATATAAATGTATGTACTGTATGCACCATTTTATTCATTTTCAGAGAAGGGCATTTGTATCTCGACAGTGTCCCTGTGGATTCTGCTTGTGTATACAGAGGCCTCACTTCGACTCAAAGATTTAAAAAACTCCCACGCAAACCTGTCTCATCTTTTTGCAGCACACTGGCAAGTCTTAATCCTCCCTTAATCACCTGCATGCTACTGAAATATAATGTTTAGATGTTCTGAGCTGTTCTTATCATTTCTCAACGTACATTTTCACTTGAAATGGAAAAGGCCCGTTTTTGCACACAAAACAGACAATCGTAGTGATGTAGCATGAAAAGAAGCTGTCATAACACGTAGTTAGCTGTCTCTTGTTGCTTTCTGTTGGCTTTTAGCATCGGGTACCCTGTGGTTTATTTGGGATTTGACGCCACCTGCTACTTCACCAGCATCTTTAAGCTGCGCACGCAGAAGTCCATGCAGAGCGACAACGATTTCCATGTGCACTTCCTCCAACATTCCCTCCCCGCTGGCCTGCAGCTGTTCACCGACGGCTGTGGCAGTGAGTACACAGCAGGCTGTCTTGTGTTAACTGCTGGCTCAAATCACTTTGACTATTTACATCTGTAACCTGTATTACCTTAATGCCTACATGGCATCAAATATAACCTATTAGGCTACCAGGTAACATTTCATTTTCTCTTTTTGCCAGAGCACGTTTAGCGGGAGCGGCCAATATGACCAAATGTCGCTAACTGATTGACAGACTGACTGACTGACCGACCTTATAAAAAGCGCATGCACTACATTCTAGACAGTAGGTGGTGGTAATGCACCATGTCGACAGTAGGTGGCGGTAATGCACCAATAGTGGTGGATCCTAATGTCTATAGAGTTTCACGGAGGAACCTTGCATGCTAACTATGTATTGGCCTATGGTGTTGGCTCATGCCCGTAGCCGGCTGAACTAAGCTTGCCAAATTTTTACTTGTTTTCTCATTGCAAAGTCTTCTTCTGCCGACTTGCAATGTGTGCTGTAATGTACTGTGTATAGTATAGTATGCAAACCACATCACTCTCTGCTACTCTAGACAATGTCGTAAATCGATTCAACAGACAAACGCCCCTACTCTGCTTGGCTACAGTGTAGCCCATTCAGGGTCTAGCTGGCTGAACTCATATAGGCCTAAGCATTTTGCAAGCTGTTGCAAAACATAACTGTGGAGAACCGTTATAATTTCCGCTATATCTTGGCATGCACACTTTGCATGAATTTGATTCAGGTGTATCTTTATGGCCAAAGTGTATTGTAGGCTGTTATTACTGTAGGCTGTTCCACTGTTAAAACATAAATGTCCTCTTCGGGAATAGCCCTCGTTATAGCTACGGTTTGTATGAGTGCTGTTACAGGACATTTTGACTGGCAAGTTATAAACATTTGTATACTTAATTTATCTACATCTATACACACTAAAGAAAAAGAAATAAGCATAAAAAATATAATTTACAGAAGGTGGTGATGATAGTGGTGATTACGCATCACGGTACAAAAGCATATCGTTTCATGTCAGTCAGATGTGTTCGTTTCCATACATGGCAAGCCAATGGTTGATCAGGTGTCTTAAACCCTGGTTATTGTCATGTGAGTTTTATCCTGTAGTGACGATCAGTGATTCAGGTTGATGTTCCTGTTTGTAACGACAGACTCCAAGTGGAAACTGAAGCCCGAACTGGGCCAATACCAGTGCCAGAACGGTACTGTAGTGGCCCATGACGACATGCACAGTACACGCTGCCTGCAGATCCACAGCGAGGATAGAGGGTCGCACAGGGCCACACAGGAGTCAGGAGAGCCACACCGGCGCCTTTCTCCGTGTAAACTCAGCAGCGGTTACTCCAGAGAGACAGTTGGCGGTGGACCTATGGGGGCGGAGTCCATTGTGACCCCAGAGAACCCTCTACCTCAGGAGGAACAAAGCAGCAAGGTGGGAAGGGTGGCCAAGAGCTCCTCGCCAAAAACCGCCGGTGGAACGGCAAACCTTCCCTCGCCATTCCCAAGCAAGACTGACAAGAAGAGGTCCACTTCAAAGACGGTCAGCCCCAACCGGGATGCCACAGACAAGGGAACCACAGCCAGTCATCACACTGACCAGATCAGCAAGTAGGTCACTGTGTTCCGTCTATGCTGAACAATAATATAAATACTTTTTAAAATGGGTTTAAAAAATAAAAATCCCATCCATATACAAGCACTGCTTTAAAAAAAATCTGCTCACATGAAAGTGCAAAACTTGCTTTCAAGCATTGTCAAGAAAAACTCTATATGTAAACAAATGCGATAGTGGCACACACACTGGCGTGACAAGCACAAGCCAAAAACTTCCTGTCTGCACGTCAACACTGAAAACAGAGTTTCATCACCCTAGAAGGAGTTTATTTTAAAACATCACTCTACAGCTTTATTTATAGGTCAGTGGTCTACAGTGATCATAAAAGGCATGGTTGGCTATTCGTGAGAATGCTTGCTTACATCGAGCTCAAATCAAAACAATATCCCTCTGCAGCGCCGCCTTACCCATGTGGACTAGACATTAGAGTGGCCTTTTATTGTCACCAGTCCAAGGCATACGTGTGTAAAATTCTTACTGTTTAATAAGTATCTTGATATCACACTAGTGTCAAGTGGTTAGATTACATTGGCAAAAGGTGAAGTGCTCACGAACACAGAATTTAACAATAAGTCTTCATGGTCATAGTGGGGCATTGTTGGGCACACGTGTATAATATGTTTACCTCATAAGAGTTCCATTTCCTTTAGGTACTGTAAAGGTACCATATTATCTGGACGATAAATTGCATTTATTTTAGTAGTCTGGCTCATTGATTGATTGAGCTATTTTACAGGGACAATGCACATTAATCAACATTTCAGTAAAAGTTCTGGTTTTAATATTTAACCATAGTCCTTTCACATGTTTTTAAAACCAGTTTTAGTGACAATACAATTGATTCAGGCAATACAATACAAGCATATACAGAGCGACTAAGACATGTAACACTGAAGGAATGTGATTTGATTATTCAACTAATAATTATAGTTATTACATTTTGGCAGACATGTCATACTTAATTCACAATTTCAGCTGTATTTCCTGTGCTCTTTGCATCTCATGCCGAAATGTACCATTTGCCACAACCGAGACAGTTCTTAATTTACATGTATGGCCCATTTGAACCACACCCAAGCATTTGTCCCAGCTACAGACTGGATGGCAGGATATATCAGTCAATGTATTCCCTGATACCCAGCTGTGTGCAGGCCTGCAGCTAAAGTCTGCAGTCACACTGGAACCAACCACATTAACATTTACCTATGGGGGTGGCCATGACTGTTTCCCCTTTTGTTCTATGCTGTATAAAGTTGCAAACTTACCTTTGTTACTTCAGAAACGGGCTGGTGGACCTTTAACTGGTGAAACCATACGTTCTCCCTTGATGCGCACCATTGTATTCATTAAATCCTGCTTTCCTGAATTAACGCTATTCAACAACGACTGGTCTACGTTTTTATGATAGAATATTATTACTATCAACACGAAGACAGAGTAGCACATAAATATAAAGAACTACAGCAATCACTTTTTAAAACTACTGACAACACTACACAGCTATGGATTGTGTCTACAAGTCTGATTTGTCTTCAGATTAGTTTTAAAGGTGCTATAGTTGGTACAGTTGTTGCTCATAGTTCTATGGCCTGGCTGGTCCTTTGACTATTCCACAGCGACTCGTGTTGATTTCACCCATATTAAGTATATACAGTATCATACTATAATATACTGTATATATACTGTGTGTGTGTGTGTGTGGCCTAAATCACAGCTGGCTGCTGCCTTCAGCCAATCACATTGTTGTGTTTAATAGTACCATCCATAGTAGCTACTCTTTTGTGCAGCTTCCAAAGGGTTTGCTTTATTTGTACAATTGTACTCCCTACGCAGCTGTGACCCAAGCCTGTGAGCACACAGCTAATAGTGAATGCATCTTTTATTTGAACAAAAGCTTAGAATAGCAGATAAGGGGAGACCTACACCAGCTATAATTGATCTGTACCAGAGGAAAGGGCAAAAGATTACAAGGACTTTTCAGGTCAGTTTGTATGTAGGAAATTATTGGCTACGGCTGTGCTGAAAGCAGCAGGCTGCCACTGTTCTGCTCTCATCATTAAACCAGAACGGAGTCCTGCACAGGTCCAGTATTGTAGACCCACTCTGCACCCCTAACACCCAACAGCAGCACTAATGCCACTTTAAGGAGTGAATTATGATAACGTTAATGAAATGCATACACAAATCTGATATTTTATCTGCAGTTTGGCACATTTAGGCCTACTACCAAGTCCTGACTGCAGCAGCACTGTTGACATTTCACCACCTGTTACACAGTTAAATTAGATGTACCCTTCAGTAGAATCAGATATGAGTGCCTACCCAGCCACAGATATCATGGCATGCTGATGCTGTAGGCCTAATACACTTGACCAGTGGTATTCAATCATTAGTATCAAGCTTCTGCGGAGCTAGATGACGACCCATTCATTATAATCAGGTGTGTTGGAGCAGAAAGACATCTAAAACATGCAGGGCTGCATGTAGAGTGCTTGGAAATGAAGAACATAGGCTTAGATGCGACTTTGGAGGTGTGTGTGTGTGTGTGGTTTAGCATGCAGGTTTAGCGATGTCTGGTAAGGAGAGTGGAGGGTGTGGTTCACTCAAAGGATTGGAAACAGATGGAGCAAGAACAGGAGGGACCCACATCATCTCTGGAGAAAACAAAAACCTACAAACTGTATTAGTCTTTCTAAAGAACTGATTACAACGGATAAGACTCGCTATGTACAAACGCCAAGCCAACGCATGTCTCGGCTATTGCTACAGTGATTATTTTCCCTGACTAAAACTATAATACTAATAATACTAATACTCTGCCGACATATAGTCGGGAAAATATTCACTTGTTATGTATTTTATGGCTGTTTTGTGGGATTCTGCTTTGGAACAATACCAAGCAAAAGATTAACAAACAGATGCTGGAAAGAAGACCAGTTCACAGGCATAGCGTTTTAGGCTCCAAAACGAAGCTAGTGTAGAGCCTAAAATTTATGATATGTCCATTTCATTTAGACGTTGCAGTACCCAATCATTGAAGTATTGGTTACTTCACTATTTTGGTCCAAACCAGTGCACTGATAGCCTACCACCAACATGGAATGGACCCATAGGTAACATCATGACCTCGGCTTGTTTTGACACCTCTGATACAAGGCTCCATCCCTCTCATCTCTGCCACGTGACAGGCTGGAGCAGGAGTTCCGTAGGCTAAAAGGGGATTTGCAGGCGAGCCGGCAGAACGAACAGGAGCTGCGAAGCCACATCTGCAACCTGACCAACAGCGAGCGGAGCCTGAGGCCAGAGGTGTCGCTGCTCCGGCAGTCCAACATGCTGCTCCAGAGCAAGTGAGTGGTCCAGCAGGCATGCCTTTAGCTTCCCCTGTGGGTCACACTGTGCATTACATCACTATATTTTTAATGGTATCTACTTTGTCTTGAAGTAGCCTTGTTGAACCCATTATTAGAAAATCATTGTTGTTTGTGATTGAATGCATGCCCCAGCCGCACCTCAGCGTTGATTGGTCAACACTTCTCTCTAACCCTCCCCATCCGCCCAGGTGCAAAGTTACAAGGCATAAGACCTGGGTTGGTGGATGAGCCTGGGTTTTCTTGAGATTCTATATTGTAGTAACCTGACAAGACCAGATATCTGTGTCTGTTAGACACATCCATCTGGGGAGCCGTTCATTTAATCACATTCTAGAGGGCATGTGAACCAGCAGTCTATTGTTATCCACTTGCAGTAGAACAGTTGGGAAAAGAGTAGAAACATATTTTCCATTGAGAAAAGCCTTTGCTCTTCTAATAAATTCAAATAAATCTGATGCTATATTGCAGAGGTCTTCAACAGGGGGTCTGAGTCCTCAGAGGTCCTCCAAATTATTTGATCCCAAAAATATTTTCTTCCAAAAATGTAAATGTCAGAAAATATACATTAACATGAATAAAACTTAAGATATAATTATAGAAATCTGCCAATAATTGGTTTAATGGTTTAGTTAGTGGTTTACTTTTATTTCATGATACTATCGGCCACCATACACATTATTGTTGGCCGGGCAACAAAGTATTTATGTGATAGGGGGTCCCTGTGCAGTGTTTCTATCAGCTATTGAGACTAATATTGTAGATGAGGCGCGTGTCTCTAAATATAACACTTGATTTGATGTGTGTGTGTTGTAGGATTCTGTGTCTGAGCAAAAGCAAGCAGAGAGACAAACAGACCAGTGCCATGCTGGAGAAGAAGACCAGGGCGGAGACAGAGGCCAGGTTCTCCATTGAGAAACAGCTGACTGACTTCCAGGCTCAGAAGCAGGAAGAGGCAGCCAACTCAGCGAGGATCTTAACAAACAGGTAAAGGAGACAGATTATTTTCACTGATTACTGATGATGGTTTATTGGCTGAAAAGTGGATTTGGCTCTGTATTTGCATGTTGCTTAGTTTAACCCACTGCTTGGATGTTAAATATTTGGCCAAACACCTAATTCACACAGAATTTTAACAATGTTAACACATTTCATTGCAGCTTATTCATTACATGTGTGAATATAGAAAACAATCACAACCAATTTCAAAGATTCAAATGCAATGCTTCTTTCTGTGTGAAAAGCCCCTAATATAAAGCCCCTCTCCTCTTCCTCAAAACCTTCTATTCTCTATTTTTCATTTCCTACACCAGGCATGAACACTCTGAAACCCAAATGTTAAGGAAAAGAGTTAAAGATCTAGAAACAGAGTACAAACAACTACAGCTGGAGTATCAAATGAAAGAGAGTCGTGTGCTAGATCTAGAGAGCGATGTTGAGGTATTTTTTTAAACTCTATTTGGGAATGACTTTGTTGAATTTGTGAGTTAAATGTCTGTGGAGTTGAAGTGGTCAAGTATTTCAGTTGTCTTTGTTTTTAGTTATGTATGTTTCTTTTGTTTGTTTGTTTAAGTTGGTATATGTAGATGTTTGTCCTCTGTAAGATTAACTAGTGGGTGTACAGGTCAGGTTGGGAAAACATTTATTTAATTTATTTTTGTATATATTTTTGGCCTGAAATCCATATATGCCTGTAGTGTTTGTATTTGTGTTACATCAGGTGTGTATCTTGTTCTGTGTGGCATTCAACATCATTTTGGTGATATTACACTTCATGTCGCATGCCAAAACCAAAGCCAGGTCTTTCATAAAAACACTATGTTGTTGAAGATCAGCATCAACTATCTCTATTACACAACTACTGTATGAGAAACTGACTGACTCAATTTTAAACACAGAAAGAATATTGCGGAAGATAAGCAGCTTTCATTGTTTTTTGAATGGCTGGCACTCATCAAGATCACCACCTCTGTGTGATATTGTGTTTATATGGTGCTTTGGTTCCCTGGGAGGGTTAACAAATAATAATAATAATAATAATAATAATAATAATAATAATAATAATAAAAAGAGAACCTACCTGGGGAAAGTTAATCGTTAAGTTCTGTTATTATAAAAAGTCCTAAGAACAACACACAAAATGCTTAGGAAACCAAAGCGCCGAGCATCTGAATGTGGTCACAGCACAAGGTATAGCTGTTCATTGGTTGGCATGGCTCCAGTCCGGCTGCCGACTACTTTTCAAAGTAATCCTGCCTTTCTCGACACAGGCTCTGGGAACGTACCGGTGTGTGGAGCATGAGACAGACTCACTGCTGTCCACCCTGTCAGCCCTGCAGGAGAAAGCTCAACATCTGGAGTATAACCTGAGTGCAGAGACGCGCATTAAACTAGACCTGTTCTCTGCCCTGGGAGATGCCCGCAGACAGCTGGAGATAGCACAAGGTCCTCCTCTCCTACTCTCATGGTCCTATATAGATATTTAATGTGTTGTGTTTCTCCATCAGTGCTTGCGCTGTTGGTATTAATGTCTGTGGAAAAAGCCACATAGGTGAGTTTTAATGGTTTGTCATGTTAAGTTGTGGAAGAGCTTTGTGTCAGTTGACGACAGGTGCAACACAACTGACATAAGCTATAGTGGATGTCAGGTAAATCAAACTGGTCTGAGGAACCAGATTTCCTCAACACCTGTGTGACCACGGGACAGGAGCTTTAATACTAGCTAAATCCTTCCCATTGGGATGAACATATAAGCCCATACGCCTAATAATGCTGTACATTGTTTTCAAACTGAGACCATATAGAGGAACAAAAAGCGTACTTTATGATCAACAAGGTGTTTGTAATATATATTTTCTGTACTGTTTCTCACAGGTAAAGTGGTCAAACAGGACCGCGAGATCAGTGCGATGAAACAGAAGATAGCGGAGGTGATGGCGGTCAGCCCCGGCATGTCATACATGTCCCCGCGACCCCCGATGCCACACTATCTCACCAAGCTGCTCAACTCTGAGCGGTACGCCCTCAATCCTCGGGCGCTGATGTACCAGTGTCTTAAAAAATAAGGGGTGTCTCATCAGGGCCTCTCTGTGGAACCGCAGCTTCAGAGAACTTAATGACAACCTGAAGTCAGTTCCTGCCAATCACGGGTTGAACTGTAATGTCATCTGATCAAATCAAATGGGGGGTTTTATTAGCCTCTGAGGGTCAAATGTTGTGTGCTGCGTTGCTGGTGCTACAGTAAAGTGACTTGGTTAGCATCCTGTGTATTTCCTCTGCCATTTACAATTTGACACCCGCAGCAAAATGCTTGCTGGCACAGAGCAGAAATAAAACTGTTGATTTGTGTATTGACTCACCAGGTAGTACAACTTAATAGAACATACATGTTTTTATTTTGGTTCTAATATTCAACAAATTAAGATACATTGAAAAAAAAGTGTATATAAATGATACTTTGAATGAATTGGAAACACAGTATTGCTTTAACAGGTGTTCTCTGTGTATTAAGCACGGCTGGCAGGCCTTCATACTTGAGGCTATGTAGGTTGTCTCTTGGAGTGATGCATTCACTGAGTTAATCCACATTAAATTGGAAGATGTCAAGTAAACTGGGTTTGCTTCGAGCAACTCTGATTTTCTTTGTTTCTCTCTAACTTTATCATTAAGTACCCAGTAATGTATTATTTGAACATTTTGCTATCTGGGAAACTTGACCCCAGGCTGCCATGCTTTGTGCAGAATGACAAATTTGTTGCCATTCTATTGATCAGCCAAAATTTGAAGATTAATGTCGATTAATCAAAGTGGATCTGTGAATTACCAAAAATAATGGTAAATGGCTCATTTATGTATTGTGCCTATATACATTACTTTAAAACTTAATTTTATGTGAAAGAGTAATGTGTTTGATTGAAGTGCTATGTACTGTTTTTGTAGTCTTTTTTTACTCAATGTAAAGAAATGGAAAATATCCTGTACTGTTAAGACAGTTTAAAACACTAATGAAATGGATGTCACCGTTTTGGTAGTTTTTGTTTGACGTGTTTCTAGGATGTTTTATATTAAAAAAAATATTTTTTAGTCTTGATGTACTTTTAAAATACTGCTGTAATTTTGTACGGCAATGTATTTGTCAGCATGAAAATTGTTTTATTCAATTGTTAATTTCTTTGAGCACACATTGTGACTTGAGGTTTGTACATGAATATACTTGTACAAGGGCTAGTTTCTTAAAACATTTTGATCAAATAATTGATAACTGAAACAAGGATTGCTCCCTTTTCTAAAATAAATTATTCAATTGATTCCCACTGTTTTAGATGAACATTTCTGTATGTGTATTTATGTAGTAGGCATACTGTTAAGTTGCAGGAGTTGCACATGTACCTCGGTCAAACTGCAAACAATAATCTACACATTTCAGCACTTCTTAATTCACACATTGTGGCTAACACAGAAAACCCTTAGACCATGTACATTTTTATTTAAGGAAGTGAAAAAAGAGGGGAATGTGTTGCAGAAACAGTGTTGTCCAGCATACAGTATACAAAGTGGCTTTAGACTCATCCCAGCCAAACCCATACTTGCATCTTACAGTATGTGCCAACAAACTGAAATATAAGTTGAAGAGTCAACAAAGCCCAGCTACACATGGTCTAAACATGAAAGGTGACATGAAGACATTGCAAAGATTAGCTAAATTATATAAAAATGTGCAGTAGTGCAAACTAGTATAATTTTTGAGACATTACTTACTGATGTTATTTGCCACTGGTGACTTCAATGCTGCAGTAATTACTGGACTAATGATTAATAAGAAATGTACTATGAAAATGTAACGTATTTTGTGTTCATTTCCAACTTTGAAAATGCTATAGAGACCAGATACATTCGCCTTATTTGTATATTCACAGAGGCCAATTCATCTTAAAAACGCCAAAGCAGTGCCTACTATATTCAATGGCACAAAATCAATCTGATTGGACTAAATAGTTTCTGAATTAGGCTACTTGTAAATACAAGCTACAATAAATAGTTGGGCCAGTGACAATAACCTTTTTCATAGAAAATAAACAATCTAAAGAAGAAGAGAAAATATCTGCATACATTCACCCAACAACCACTTGCCTTCAGTGCTGAAAGTGAAACCGTATTGATAGATACATAAATATGTTCATTCATTCACTCCAACTGTAGCTTTCAAATTCTTCAGATGTTTCCAATAAAGTACGGCTCATAGCCATAAAACTACATAAACCGGTTGGAAATTAACATGACATTGCACTGATGGGTCTTTGACAACATCTGCATGCTAGGAAGAGACCTCATTCACAGCTTAAGAAAATGCAACTCCAGATGCATACCACACATACAGACAGTAGGGACAACAGGCTTGTTTTCATACAGACATTTAGTTCCAAGTAGAAATGTTCAAAATACAGCTTTAATACTGACTGAAGGAAAGCTAGCATAATCCATTTTTTCTTGCTCATCTCCACCATTTCAAACTTGAAAGAAAATAATGAAATAAGCAAAAGAAATGTCAAAATAGTTTCCTTCAAGCGGAAACAAGGTTGTTTCTCTCTTGTCTAAGAGAAGACAACAGCTGTTGTGGGGGGGGTGGGTGGAGGGGGGGGAGGGGTTAGGCAGATAGAAAAGCAAAAACCACTTCAGCGGCGGTTTATCCCCAACCGACAAGGCAGGCAGCAGGACCCAGGGGCAGACTTCCCGCACCCTCCATTATAACAGCAGAGCTCCCCATGGCTCCACAGGCGGAGAGAGACAGCAGGTGTTGGTGGAGGCAGAGCTGTCGTCCCCGCTAGGACGACACTGTGACCGGGTTCAGAGAGCCGTTCCTATTGTAGTACTTGGTGAAGGCCTCTTCCAGAACGGACGCGAGCCGTGGCTGGTCGCCCTGAGATAAAGAGAACCCGTTAACAGACTGTTTATCTGAGGTCACTGGGGTAAATGGTACAAGCCATACTCACTTCATTAATGAAGCCCAGCTGTACCAGCTCTACGGACAGCTCCTGTACATTCTCATCTACACAGAAACAAGAAAGGGTCAGGATGATACAGTATGCATACAGTAGGGCTATGCGGGATGTACTACTAGCCTCAATACACCGCTAGTCCATCCTACACAATCTGCAGCAGGTGAATGAGAGATGCGTTTTTACCACTCTCTTAGAGCTTAGAGCCGACACATCATGTTCAGAGGGGTACTCACTTGGGAGCAAATCACAGCTCAAGTGTCTGTTCAATTTATCCTCAAGCTTCAGCAGCAATGTAAGCTGTATAAAAAGGAGAATGACGCCTTGTTAGCAAGAAGAATTTGATTCACACTTAATGAAGAAAATAAATCCTAGTAAGTCACGAGGCTTGAGACTTACGTGATGCTTGGCGCCCTCATCTACAGGCTCTATATTACAATGCATCTGAAGGACCTAGACGGAGATGAAAGGGTTCTGTGATTAATCAAACCATTGGAATGCATTTCCTTTTTATTGTGTACCTGGTCTAACTGGTAATCACAGAGGCTGTGCCGCTAATGGGCCAAAAACCCATTGACAGTTAGAAGAGAAAACATTTGACTTACCTTTCTGGTTTCCAGCTCTGCGGGTTCAGGGGTGGGACTTTTAACAGAGGGGGGCACTATTGGGGACTTTACTGCCTCCTGCTGGGGCTGCTGTGAACAGGGCATGCCGAAAGCAGTCAGAGGGTAGATCCCATTCCTGATACGCACCAGAGAAAGCAGTGTGATTTAAACAGTTTTACATTTGGACACTGCTAGTGATATAAGTTTTGTTAAAATACAGTGTGTTTCTCACCTCACATCTTCAAGGAATTTGTCAAGCTCCAGGGCCGGGAACTGGGAAAGTCTGCATACCGGTGCCAAATAAATACAGTCAGACGCATATTCATGACTACAAAAAACAGCACTGTTTTAAGTCTTTGTCTTGCCTAACTGCCCACTTTCTTAGAAAATATGTTTTCTATGTAGTTTTAGTACATCTTTAAATGCACACACATGCAAAGTTGTTTTGTCAAATTTTAAGAGCACTGACAACAATTTGATGCTTAAACGATGTCGCAAACATAGGAAAATATATAATTGTTTATTCTCTTTATGAAAACAAGTTTATGCTTACTTCATCTGAACCTCTTTGGCCTCAACTATAACCTGGTTAGCATCCATATTCTTTGTCATCTCCTCTAAAGCATTTTCTGGAATCATGTCTATAGTAGAGGAGAAAAGTGATTTGGTAACATACAGTATTAACCAACTTATAAGACTATAAGAGAGTTTTTCAAAAGGATGTCCGGGACCCCTAGGGGGTCCTCAGAGGTACTGCAGGGAGTAATCCAAACTTATTTTCTTTTAAAAATCTAAACGTCAGAAAATACACATGAACATAAATACAACCTGTGCTATATATATATATATATATAAATAAATCTGTCAATAATTATTTTAAAGGCTTAGTTAGTGGCCTACGTTTATATACATTGAACTATAGGCCGCCATATACATTATTGTTGGCCCGGCAACTAAATATTTTATACCATATGTGATATGTCGTGTCGAGAGGTCCTTGGCCCGAAAAGTGTTGAAGACCTTTGCTATAAAGGCGTAAAAAGATAATGCAGCTAAACCATGTAGTACCTGTATTATACAGCAGTAAAGGCTTATACAGTACAATGTCATGTTCCACTAAAGACAGCTCATCTCACTGGCTGTATGTGTATGTAGGCTGCATAGTACTCAGCATGTTAGAGCGGGGTGTGCACGGAGCAGCATGCCTACTCACGCTGGTGGCTGACGATGCAGTGTGCGGCCAGCAGCTTCAATGAGGGCACCTCAAACAAGGCCTGGTGGAACAGCAGCTCCTTGGCAGTGGGCCTCTTGCTGGGGTCCACCTCCAGGCACTTCTGGATGAACTCCTGGAAGAGGGAGGGAGAGAGAGCGGATAAGGGCTGGGCTCGCATAAAGCAGCCGTGTCAGAAGGAAAACCACTTGATCTCCAGTGCCGCCACCCGCCCTGCCTCACCCGCTGTAGCGGGTCCTCTAGGGACTGAATGGCACTGTTTATGGCTTCTTGGGACACGTACGAAGAGTCGCCGTTACTCTGAATCTCCAGCACGGCCATCTGAGGAGACCAGAAGAGAACCTGTTCATTACATGTCTGACAGGTGGAACAAACATGAACACACTCGGTCTGTGCAGGCGAACGCATTGAACTTCTTATCATATGGTGGAGAGGTGCATTGAGCCTAGCACTGGCTGAGGAACACATTCAAGGGTCCAATGAGTGTGGCGTTATAGCCCTACTACCTGCTTGAGTGAGCGCTCCCTCACCTCTAAGGCGCACATCCCAAAGGAATAGATATCCACCGCTGTCGTGACATCCGCCACAGCTGAAGAGGGAGGGGGGCGATGATCGATAATCATTAAAAGTACAGCAGCCCGGCCTCACACTCACAAGACAGGTCACGTGTATAATAGCTGAGTTAGGAGATTACCTCCATACTCTGGGGCAAAGAAATGTAGGCTCTTCTGCTCCTCCCGACATGTCTTGACGTGGTTGTTGATCGTGTCTGGAGCCACTAAGACGACAAAGCAATACCACTTAGGATAAGATTCATTCAAAATGCTGCACTGCAAAGATGGACTGTGCGTGGGTAGTGAATGCAGAAAAATACGCCCCAACGGAATGGCCGCTTTCAGGACATCCCCCACCCTTACCCAATTTAATGTTCCACTACGGGTGCATCGTCTCACCTGAGCCGATCTTGATGAGGCCATTGTGTTGAATGAAGATGGTGTCACAGGTCAAGTTGCCGTGTATGATGGGAGATTCACAGGAGTGCAGATAGCTGAGGATACCAGTGGAGATGAATGAGAAAGTATGCTCAGAGTGAGGTCAGGTCAGGTGAATGACTTGAATACATGTCGGCATGGGAAAGAGAGACATCTTGGCGTCAGTCAAAGTTCACCTATAACATGCACTTTGTATAGAAGGCTGACCTGAGAGCAGACAGTATCTGAGTACACCAACGCTTCCAAGCCTGAAGGAAAAGGAAGGAATTGACATTATATGTTACATATCAATACAGTAATCTACATCTCTGAAGGTGTAGCAGGATTTAAGCCCACTCCGTCCAGAGAGAACTCAACATAAACATGCTGATGTAGTTCATTCTTGACAACCATTTGTATCAAATCATTATATACCTTTTCATTCATGGTCTTGTGGTTTTTCTTTGTCTTTTTCAGAAACTGCTTCAGGCTACCAGAGGACATGTATTCTGTGATGAAAATGACCTGCAGAAAAACATGAGCACACCTTCATATTCCCTCTCCATAACGCCTGACAGACACTCAGAGGTTTGTCCAGAGGACTGCCTACCCTTGCTCTGCTCTCCTTTACATCAGCCCAGTACTTGTGAAACTTCACAATGTTCAAATGCTCAAGTTGGATCAGGTTGTCAAAAACCGCTTTGACTTTTTCCTGTCAGAAAGAAAATCAGAGTTGACCTTTCATTTACGCACACAAGCTATACAACGTCATTTGTCATGACAGGACAACACGGTGGGTTTAAAGACTAGTACAGGATCAGTTTTAACCAGAATTCCAGACAAACCCACCTCCTGCAGTTTGAAGTTCTTCCTCTCAGAGAACATAACCTCATTCCAGACCACTTCCACCCCTTCCTCTGTGTCCATGGCAAGGTAAGCATTATCAATCCCTGGAACATTGCGCTGATTCACCTTTAAGAGTTAAGATAACTGATTGTGAGATCGACTGTATAGCTCCAGTGCACCACAAAGCCTTCCTCAGAGACAATGTGTACCTCTTCTCTGCGTTTCTGCCAGCGTCCACATGGGCTTTCTTCCAGAATCTCAGACTCATCCTCGCTCTCCTCTTCCTCATCCTCTGTTCCTGGAGTTGGGGGAGGCTGCGTTACCATGGATACGGGCGGTGATACTGACACACCTTGACCTGTGGCTGCAGAAGCTGGTGATTCCTGTTTCATATCCTGGGCAGAGTCCGGGACCTGCTTATTCTCCCCTTCAGACATGTTGACTTTTATCAGGCTCAGCAGCCTACTGTAGAATACACGAAATACCATGGTTACAATTCAATATCCAAAGGTACTGTGACATACAGTACAAATCTTTAAAGAATCCACAGTTCACAACACAAACATTAACTGTAAAACTATACTGTATAAATCAACTACGTTAGCTGGCTAGTTGCTGAAGTCGGTACAAGGTTCAGATCTGTAAAACGAAATCACCTTTTAAAACGTACGTAACATTGAACATACGTGAATGCCTATGTATAGGTGGCCAGGTCCAGTTTATCTGTAGAGTCCAAATGATGGTCACAATAATACTTTAGTGTTAGTTTAGTTTTGACTTGTCTTCCTTGTCACGGCAGAGGTGCAGCGATCTGTAATGGTGATGCTACCGTACATTAGCTACTTGGCTAACCGAATTGATCCAAGTTAAGGTAGCAGTTTCCACAAACCCGTTATATTAACCGTATACATTTGAAGTAGAATAATCAAGCCAAGTGATCTAACTGACTCGCCGGGGTCTAACAAATATAGCAACCAGCTCTTTGTTTTTCAATGATCCAAGCCTTGTTGGTTGGTGATGTTGGCAAATTAGCTAACTGGAGCTGTGTTCATTCACACAATGTAACTCCAATCTCACCATTTATTGAATATGAATTCACTAAAACTCGAGTCAACCAAATTCAAAAGTATTGCTAACGACAAATATATTGTCACATGGTAAAATATACACATTTAAGAATTAAAGATAGATTAGCCAAAAAACGATGTCGACGGTCTGTCGGCGACGCAGTCACAACAAGTTGACACCAGCCCAGCCTGAGCCTACGTCACAGCCAGGTGGAGTTGCCAAATCGAAGTCATCCCTCTTCTAGGGATCTACAAAACAAAAGCATATATCGCTCCCAGATCACTCTGGATTATATTTTCACTTACATTTAATCATTCACACGAATGTACGGTTTACTAAGACCAGTACATAAATTGCACTTTGTTGATGTTAAAACAGACAAAAGTCGTTTAAGAACCCCTAATTCCTCTTGCTGCTGATTTTATGTTGTAACTCGACAAATATGATTTCATCCAAAATGTCACTTTCCCCACTCACAACTCAGGTTACATCATTGGATCTAGTCTGCTCCTCTGGTGTTTCTCCTATCAATGTCACTATCAATGTCACCTCCCCATATCTGACAACAAACACATCTTGTTTGAAATATCTGCCCCCCTCCCAACCGCTCCATAAAATATAGAAATATCTACCTACTACTCTGACATCATCAAATCTGATAAAAAACAGTAAACTGTGAACAGTAAAAAACGTATCCAACGATAACGCCCACGCCGACCACAAGCCTGAATGGTGCAATACATTTCTGGATTTTTTCAATGCAAAAATTCAAAAGATTCATCTACATCTACAACCCCCTTCCACCCCTGCTGAGATCCCATCCTGGATGAACACCTAATTGTACTCCACCTTTACCTCCAGCCTCTCTGACTTCACTCCGGCCATCCTGAACTCTAAATCTTCTATCTGCCAACTCGATCCCATGCCCACTAGCCTCATCAAAACATGCCTTCCCTCAATCTCTCGCCTGCTCACTGACACAATTAACTCCTCTCTCGCCACCGGCTTCATGACCCCACCCTGAAAATTGCAGCCTTGACACCCACACTTAAAAAAACAAATGCTGACCCCAATGACCTTAACATCTTCTGCCCCATCTCCAATCTTTTTTTCCTCTACAAAAACCTTGAGAGGGTGGTGGCCTCCCAACTTCTCAATCATCTAAATTCCAATAACCTATTGGAACCATTTCAGTCTGGATTCCGTCCCAAACACAGTCCCGAAACAGCTCTAGTAAAAATCACCAATGACCTCCTCCGTGCAGCTGACCCCGGCCTCCTGTCCATCCTCACCCTTCATGACCTTGTATGTGAAATACAAGGGCCTTGTATTTCACATACAAGGCCCTTCTCAATCTGGCTCCCTTCTACCTCTCCGACCTTCTCCTGCCATATACTCCCTCCCGATCTCTCCGCTCCTCCTCTACAGGGCTTCTGGTCACTCCCCCCATTCCTCCTCTCCACATGGGGGCTTGTGCCTTCAGCTGCTCTGCCCCCAGACTCTGGAACGCACTTCCACTGCACATACCACCACGGTCACCTCGTTTGCTCAGAGAGAACAAAATCTGTCATGATATTGGGGCCTTAATGAACTACAGTACAGCGCCCATAGAGTAATATTTATGACAGCGGGTAAATACGTTTTGGTTTTGGAGTCTACATGTGGTCAAATGAATATGAACATAATGGATACTGTAATATGTTCCTCAGTTCCTTCAACTTCAAATTGTGTGTACGCTCATGCGCATGTCTTGTGACCATGTTCTATTTCTGACCTTCATCGCAGGAACCTGTAACTAATACTGAAGTTCTCCCATTTAACAATCACAGATGTCTTCCATTTACTGTAACGTGTTGAACAGAACTCAACAGCTCACTGCATTTAAAATGTTCTGGGTCCAAGGAGCCACCTCCCCTCTGCAATGCCTATATTTAGATCTAGCAGGGAGGCAGGAGTCATTGTGTGTGTCAAACACATTTGGTTGAGGACATATATTTGCAGTGCCCCCCATATAAATAAAAGGAACCGAGATTGCCAGTAAAGAGTCAGAGAGGATTAAGGAAGTTTCTTTGTGCTGTTTTGCAAGCTCACTCTCCTCTTGTGCAAATAAAGTGCAACTCATGTCAAAGGCTAAAACACACATGGATAAGGACACAGCGACTAAAGAAACCATCAACATGGCTCTTGTGGAAGATATACCGGTGACAGTGGTAGAGGAAACTGAAGCAACATTAGGACCTGATGTTTGGACCGATTATCCCACAGCGGGCACCAATATCTACACTGCCATTCTGAGCAGAAATGAAGCTGTCAAAGACGCTAAGCGTCTTAAGACCTTTTTGGAGCTGCGTGACAAATATGTGGGAAAACAGGTTCTGTTTGAAGACCCAACGTTCCCCGCGAACGACTCCTCTCTCTACTACAGTCAGCCATTCCCAATGACATTTGAATGGAAGCGTCCATCCGTAAGTGCCCCTTGAGGACAGCACAGGTCTGTCTGATACAAACAGATAAAGGTAGTTTGTCTTTATGCACATCCATGTACATGACTTAAATGTATATTCAATCATTCTGGAGAAAGAATGTTTACATTTGAATCTGTCATAACAAAAATACGTCTTCCTTAATGCCATAGAGCGCTTCATCAGAAGCTCTGCCCCACACATTGGAAATGCATTGATAAGGCTAGGATAGTGTTGTATGGTGCGGTCTGCACTACTTTGCTTGTGTTCCTATGTTCAGAGCCAGGGCTCTGTAGAAACACCAGATTATTCTCTCAGCATGCACAGAGAATGGGCAGCTATCGGACCATGAGAAGATATTATCTTAATATGTATTAGCTTACAATCGCATACTCTACCTTTAATGATTTTGTTTAATAACACAAAAATAAATATATTTTCTCCCAAGCAAATGCATCTGATCAAGCGACATGGAACTGATATGGCCATGTGTTTTTTGCACATACTGTAGATAGTGGGTTGTCACGTTCTCGAATTACAGACAGCTGACTCGCACTCTCTCAAGCAGTGATGTGAAACACAGGAAATGAGAAGGGTGGATTTGACATGAGACATTTCTTTAGCGAGCACAGTTGCCATGAGCTGCCGATGTGTGGCACATATTAAAGAGCTTATTTATTCTAATGAATGACTTTCATCACATATTACTAATAGGATGCACACTTATTGGGGGCACATCACTGACTCAGGAAAACATGGCAGCAGGCAGACTATATAAGGTAATTAAGGTCAACTAGTTGCCTAAGCATATTAGTGATAAAATGACATTTGGAAATGTCTAATCTAATTGGATTTAATTAAATATTTAGAAAATACATTTGTTGAGCGAATTCACTGAGATGTTACAGCGATCCCAAACAGGGATCAGTTGGAGTTAGATCTAATCTTAGAACGTGAGGCAGCATTTTACAATCCCCTGAGAAATCACGCAATGAGAAACACGAGTGTCTCCTTACCACACCTGATATGCAAAATTCCTGCACACTTGGGTGCGCTTATCGAGCCATTCTCTGCTGACAGGAAAAACAATTAGGGTGGAGGGCAGGTTGATCTAGTGTTCTGGGTGTTGGGCTCCCAGCCAGAAGATCGTCAGTTCAATTCCTGGTATTGACTTACCTGTAAGCATCCTAGAGCAAGACACCCAACCCCCTACCCCACCCAACCCCGGTGGTTGGTCGCACTGTGCATGGCAGCAATCACTGTGTGTGTGAATGGGTCAACGTGAGGCATAATACTGTAACAAAGCAGTTGACTGCTATAAGTGCAGTCCATTTACCACAGTGTCCTACTGCTAGCACAATAGTTAGGGCTAGCAGTTATAGTCAATTATCTAATTAATTGGACTCAAAAATATTTGTTGTTTTTTATTCCAATAATAATATCTAAAGGTGTATTCTTGAATCTCAAGTCATAATATATTAAAATGTTCAAAAGAGAACAATAAATTACCAACCAGTCAATCGGCTATGCAAAAATAAACTTTTAGGTGATTTTTTATGCTTTTCTTTTTTTATTTAGCACATTATCAGTTGAGTATTAATGGGATAATTGCTACAGAGCTGAGCTAAATGTCTCTACATATTTACCTAATGTGGCTTCATAGTCCTGCATATTTTACATTGCACTCAGCTGTACAAACATATCTGATTCACTGACAAATCATCACCTGGTCGTTCTCTATTTTACTTAATACAGATTTAAAGGCAGTGTGATCTCTTTAATTTTACAGTTTGGCAGTTTGGGATTATTCTATTAATTTGGAAACTTTAGCAAGTGGACATTGCAAGTATTATTGGACAGATTCCAAATGTGATTCACAACCATTTATACCCTCCTGTCACAAAGCTAGCAAAGCAATAATCATATTGTGTGATATATACACTGATACAGTACTAACATTTCTTCTCCAACAGGAAATTTGTGAAAATCCACAGTTCATCATTGATGGAGCCAGTAGAACAGACATCTGTCAAGGAGAATTAGGTGATCATTTGTTTTTTTAGTTTCATACAATACAATACAAATAAATAAATAACAAATGGCCGCTGGTGACTTAATATGAATAATAGAGTACATTTTGACAACACCGGGCAATAATTCCTATTACAATGTTGTTGTTTTTTGATTCATACATTTATATTTTACAATGCTTTACCATGCTTTCTGTACACGTATATTATTTCAATGTGTAAATTATATTATGGTAAATATAACATCAAGGGCAGCCTGCATGTATGCTCTTCGGGATGGTTTCTTCAAGAGCCAGTATATACGTAATAGAATACGCTTGTGCAAGAGGAGACACTTGCTTACATGCTTAACAAGCATGTGTTCTGGAAACCATTTATTATCAACTCTAAATAACCAGTTAGATAGAGTCAGGATTGGTGGATGATATGCAAATAAATGCAATAGTGTTACCAACAGTGTATGAACATCAGATATAAAGCATGGTTACCTTGCCTTTGGCTCCTGTACCATGGTTTTTACACACACCAAATGCACACTGTATATGAAGGCGTTATGTTTGGAGCATGCATTCTCATAGCTCATGAAATCTGTTTCTGACAGGTGACTGTTGGCTACTAGCTGCCATTGCCTGTCTGACATTGAATGAGAAGCTTCTTTACCGCGTTATCCCTCCAGACCAGAACTTCACGGAGAACTATGCCGGCATTTTCCATTTCCAGGTGTTTACTGTTACTTTTGTAATATTATTAGCAATGGGACATCACAGTTTAACTTCCCATAAACAACCTGCTGTCTGACTATGACTCATCCTTTACTTTTCTCTCACGGCCTCCTTGCGTAGTTCTGGCGATATGGCGAATGGATTGACGTCATCGTTGACGACCGCATTCCAACCTTCAACAACCAGCTGGTGTTCACCAAATCTTTCCGACATAATGAATTCTGGAGCGCTCTCTTGGAGAAAGCGTATGCCAAGTAAGCTTGATATATTAGCCTATATGTTATCAAGGCTATTTTTACCCTTTGCAAACTGAAGCTTGAAATATCTGCCTCAATAAAACCACAAATTATATCTTAGTAAAATTTGAACTCTATCCTGTTACCCTTAGGCCAGGTCCAAAGCTGAGGCCATGTATTTCTCAAAATTGCCTGCGGACAGTTAAATCATAGTGTTGAGAAACAGATATGTCTGCGCTTTAAAATGTAACTGATGGCCGCCTCCTCAGGTTGCATGGATCCTATGAGGCACTAAAAGGGGGCAACACCTTGGAAGCTATGGAGGACTTCACAGGAGGCGTGACAGAGTACTTTGAGCTATCAGAAGCACCCAAGGATCTCTACAGCATTATGAGGAAAGCTCTAGAGAGAGGATCACTGATGGGCTGCTCCATAGATGTGAGTGCTAAATTGTGTCCATTTGATTTTCTGCCACTAGATGTCACACTGAGCACTAGTATCTCAGATCAAAACAAACACTTGCCACACACCTGCACACTAACATGCACACCACCAGGCTATGACACTAATATGCACATCGGCTAGCCAGGCTATGACAGAAACATGGACACCACCGGCTAGCCAGGCTATGATACTAACATGCACATTGGCTACCCAGGCTATAAACATTGGAAAAGGACAATCTTAGGATAGACACACACAAAAACGTCAGGTTGCAAAGGGAAAGCCAATTGGTCACATGTTGTCGTCTTTACAAAGGGTGTTATGGAGAGTCGGACTGAACATGGACTAATCAGAGGACACGCCTACTCCATAACAGGTCTGGAGGAGGTACAGTAAACATATACAACTGAGAGCAGTGTTGGTTGGTATTATTAATAATAATAATGGGGCTTACAGATAACATGTTGTTTTGTTTTATTAGTGTGACGTGGCTAAAACAAACACCATGGCTAAAACGAACGCCAAGGTTCGCCTGATTCGCATGCGCAATCCATGGGGTTGGGTGGTATGGAAAGGACCTTGGAGTGCCAAGTAAGATTTAATCTCAGACTTTTGGAACTGAGCCTATAGGGGCTATAATTTGAGAATACCTGAAAGGACCACTGTTTTTTTCTTATGAGAACAGCATAAAAGCAGAACTAAATCTGTGAGATTGACAAATGACTTCACATACACTATATTGCCAAAAGCTTTGGGATGCCTGCCTTTACATGCACATGAAGGTGAATGACATCCCATTCTTAATCCGTAGGGTTTAATATGGGGTTGGCCCACCTTTGCAGCTATAACATTTTCAACACTTCTGGGAAGGCTGTCCATAAGGTTTAGGAGTATGTTCGTGGGGATTTTTGACCATTCTTCTAGAAGCGCATTTGTGAGGTCAGGCACAGGTCAGGCTCACAGTCTCCGCTATATACATCCAAAAGGTGTTCTATCGGGTTGAGGTCAGGACTCTGTGCAGGCCAGTCAAGTTCCTCCACACCAAACTCACTCATCCATGTCTTTATGGACCTTGCTTTGTGCACTGGTGTGCAGTGCTGTTGGAACAGAAAGGGGCCATCCCCAAACTTTTTCCACAAAGTTGGGAGCATGAAATTGTCCAAAATGTCTGGCTATGATGAAGCATTAACCTATCACTGGAACTAAGGGGCCAAGCCCAACCCCTGAAAAACAACCCCACACCATAATCCCCCCTCCATCAAACGTTATACTTGGCACAATGCAGTCAGTCAAGTATCGTTTTCCTGGCAACCGCCATACCCAGACTTGTCCATCGGATCGCCAGACAGAGAAGCGTGATTCGTCACTCCAGAGAACACGTCTCCACTGCTCTAGTGTCCAATGGCGGCGTGCTTAACACCACTGCATCTAACGCTTTGTTGCATTGCACTTGGTGATGGCTTGGTAAGGCTTGGATGCAGCTGCTCGGCCATGGAAACCCATTCCATGAAGCTCTCTACGCACTGTTCTTGAGCTACACAACGTTTGGCAGTCTGTAGCTTTTGACTCCGCTCTATGATTTTATGTGGCCGACCACTGAGTTTCTTCTGTTGTTCCCAATCGTTTCCACTTTGTTATAATACCACTAACAGTTGACTGTGGAATATGTAGTGAGGAAATTTCACGAATAGATTTAGTGGTGGCAACCTATCATAGCATCATGCTTGAATTCAGTGAGCTCCTGAGTGAGACCCATCCTTTCACAAATGTTTGCAGACACAGTCTGCATTCCTACCTGTGCTTGATTTTATACACCTGTATGGACGTGATCGGAACACCTGAATTCAATGATTCGGAGTGTCAATTCAAGTGTCCAGATGTTATAAACCACTGGTATCATATGGAAACAAACTAGATGATATTGAGTACTATTTGCTCCAACACTACACAAAGCCAATGTTGTGTGCTGAGTGGTTGCAACTGCATGCATCATTTTAAGGATTGGGATCTGCCCACAGATCAAAGCAATGGACCACAATTTCCATCGCGGACAAGGACACCCTAATAAAGCAGACTGTTGAAACAAGTGAGTTCTGGTGAGTTTAACCCCTCCCTCTATGATCTTGTTTCTTCTTCTTCAGTTCTTGTCCTACATTCTGACCTTTTCACCAGGATGTCTTTTGCTGATTTCAAGAAGAACTTCACCAAGCTGGAGATCTGTAACTTAACCCCAGATGCACTGCAGGGTGATGAGAGGAACAGCTGGTCAGTGGCTGTCAATGAGGGCCGCTGGGTAAGGGGTAGTTCTGCCGGCGGGTGTAGGAACTTCCCAGGTAAGTGTCATGTCATAATGTCACATACGCCATATTTACATCGCAATGCTAATGGAGATAAGCTAACATGAATAAAGAACAGGTCAATAACAGCAGGGTGAAATAAAAATTAGTTAATAAGTTATTTATGTTTAATTTGTATTTGTCTTATGTTTAACATAACATTTAAAAGTATTGCAATATACTGGGACAAAGGAGAGGGCCTTCCAACATTGTACAAACATATTTGCTAATAAGTATACATTAATTACATACATACATATATTTTCATTTAGAACATGTGTAGGCTATTCGTGTTAGCTTCATTTTGCACTATAAAATGGTTCCCTGTCTTCTGTCTGTGCAGACACGTTCTGGACCAACCCTCAGTACCGGCTCCGTCTGTATGAGCAGGATGATGACCCAGAGGACCGGGTTGCAGGCTGTACGTTGGTGGTGTCTCTGATGCAGATAGGTCGCAGGAGGGACCGCAGTAAGGGCGCCACCCTGCTCACCATCGGGTTTTCAATCTACGAGGTGGGAGTTCTCGCCTGGCCTACGAACCTCAGACGGAGTCCAGTGGCTACGTAAAAAAATACATATAAAAACACTGAAGGTGACATTGGTTGTCTTAATCCTTGCGTGTTATCTTTTTAGGTGCCGAAGGAGGTATGATCCTATGGATGAGTATTTTTTTAACTATATTATTTCCTAACATTGTACAGTCATGTAAACGTTTTCAATAAAACATGTTACCCATCTGACCCCTCCCCCTTATGAGTAAGTGGAGGAGAGGGTTTGTGTATCAGAGCTGTCAAGTTGTATGAACAGATGAATTTTAAGTGCTTCTCATGTGATAGTCAGGTCCAGCAATTAGATATTTTGAGTAGTTCCATATGAATCATAGTCCCAGCACACTGGTTACATTTAAAACACAGCTGTTTCCAATGGTGTGAGCCCATGTGGCCAATTAACTGAAATACAGATTATATATTTCAATAAAGCGATATTTTGATTAGCTCTTTTTTACATCTTCCAGATGCATGGGCTTAATCAGCACTTTCAGAAGGACTTCTTCCTTTACAACGCCTCCAAGGCCAAATGCAAGACCTACATTAACTTGCGTGAGATCACAGAGCGTTTTTGTCTGCCTCCGGGAGAGTACATGATTGTCCCTTCAACCTTTGAGGCCCATCAGGAGGGAGAATTCCTTCTCAGGGTCTTTTCTGAAAAGGATTCAGAGTAAGATTCAATTCAATTTGGGGAAATGTGTGAGCCTTGTGAAACCACCCTGTCAGGCAGTTAGGAGTGTTTGCTATATTAATGAACATTTTGTAGTCCTTGAAATCAGCAAAGGACATCCTGGTGAAAAGGTCGGAATGTAGGAGAAAGTAGTAGGACAAAAACTGAAGAAGAATAAACATCATAGAGGGAGGGGTTAAACTCACCAGAACTCACTTGTTTCAACAGTCTGCTTTATGTTCCATTTTTCGAGAACAGATTTCAGGTTGGCATTTTGTAGCCACTTCAGACCACAAACCAAGTTTTTCCAGCCAATAAAACTGACAGC
This sequence comes from Forbesichthys agassizii, assembly GCA_026546735.1. Classification (NCBI taxonomy): domain Eukaryota; kingdom Metazoa; phylum Chordata; class Actinopteri; order Percopsiformes; family Amblyopsidae; genus Forbesichthys; species Forbesichthys agassizii. The sequence goes on from JAODLL010000017.1 coordinate 1,017,502, forward strand.
ATTATCCAATCCAAAGACCAAAAGTTCTTCCTGTTCTAAACTAATTATTTAATTTCAGCACTATTTCATTAATTACTCAACAGCATACTTATTTTTTAAGGGGGCATAAACGGTTTTAAACAGAGGGGATTGAAATTGACTTGTATAGGTAAACCAAATGTGGATCTTATATACATACTCACAATACCGTATAAACAAGGCAGTAGAAATGAAGCTGTCACCGTTAATTGCCAGCGTTTCTAATGCAACCTTTTCTATCTCTTCCAGAGAGTTTGAGACCACAATTGGAATTGATCAAACGCAGGTTTGTACTATAGAGCTGCACACAATAAAGACTAGAAATCACTACTTATTTCAAGACAGTTAAAGTACATACTGCTGTACTATTTCAAGAGAAAATTATATGTGGCACTTATATAAGCAATATACTCTATGTAGGTATAAATTACAGTATTTCTCAACAATTTAATCTATAGTAGTGGATAATTGCTCTAAAAACTGCAGTGTCAACCTGTAGTTTAATACTAATTAATTTCATGCTATCTTAATGAGTATTACACAGCCTTTAAAGTGGAAATGAAACCCTAAACAAAGTTTGCCTTATTTAAAAGATGAAATCCCACTATAAAAAAAATATTAAAGGTAATATTTAAGTAAACACCGTCCGTGAAACAGAATAAAAAAAGAACTAATGTAAATGCCAAACTGTAGCGCCATCTTGTCCTACCGTCGACCGTGACGTCACTAGGTTGTTTGGCTTTGAAAGTCCCATCTTAATTCGGAGCTACCTACCGACAGTACTATCAATGACTGACTCAATTGAAAATATAAATGAAAGGCAAACAAAGGGGCGACGTAAGGGGGGGACTTTTGTATTGCTCCTGGATGTAGCAATGAATTTTATAGCGCAAAAACTCAAAAGAAAATTGTCCACTTTCACACTTTACCTCTCAAGAGACAAGCCGTTTTTCGTCGTTGGATAGCTGCACTAAAACGTCATAATCCTCCGGTTAGCTGTAATGCTAGGGTTTGTAGTGATCACTTTATAAATTATGACTATGTGAAGGAGAGGGTTTTTGAGTCAGGTGTACGTACTGGTGGTTCGCCGGACCAACAAGCTGAAGTCTGATGCTGCTCCTTCGGTCTTTGACGTTTCCTCCTACATGGTTGGGTGTACAGACCGCCCGACCCAGTGTACTAGCAAAGACGTATCTATGCATCGCAAGGAAAGAGCTCAACGGCGCACCCATCTGGCAGAACATAGAATGGTAAAGCTATGACCATTCAGTCTATAATATTAAAATTTTTAAAGTTTAGAAAATTAATGTGTGTAGGCTACACCTAGCCTCGCGAGACCATCATGATATCGCGAGCTTCAGTTTAATTTCGCCGTGAGACAATTCCTCTGGCATGTCAGGTTAGGCTACATTCACAACAACCAGTATTCAGCAACCCAGCGTTCCTGCCATGGCAGAATGGACTATCCACCTGTAGTATTAATTGTACAATAATTTGAATTAGTACAAATATCAAGCTTTCTCTGGAATTACTGACTATACCTATACACAAAATAAAACATGTCATCTTTAGTTCAAATGTTTTCACAAGAATAACCACAAAACTTAATTTTCTTTGTTGAACTTTATTCCAAAATACATTTGATATGAACAAATATATAAATTAAATAAATAGAGACAACACCAGACTGTGTATTTTAAGTTTGAAGTCTGGTAAGATTACTAGTTTTCTCTATTTTCATAGATCAGGCAAACATGCATGCATCAATTAAACAGCAGCAGGATGGCAGAGAAGGACTGTGTTGAAACTATGCCTTTAGTAATGATCAGTGTGAGTACCCAGACAGGTCAATGTCAGCAGGTGACTGTGGCCTCCGAGCAGTATAGCAATAACAGCACTGTGACAGGTGATATACAATTCCCTCAAGGGCTTAACCACGATCACTCTTATGGCAAACAGTTGAGGAATTCATATCTTATGAAAATATATTAATAAAAATTATGGTGTTTCATGTCTGCTTTAAAGCATGCTAACTCCACCCTCAAAGCCATCTTATTGGTCGCATCGCATGTTCAAACAGTAAACTTCGAATCAAACAACTTTCTCTTCAACATATTCTCCCTTCCATCTCATCTCCTCCTGTACCTTCTTTTTTTTCCCACGGACATCAGCAAAGCAAGAAAAACGAAAAGGTAATGCATGTGCATGCGTGAGAAGCACGTCGCACTCTTTTTGTAACCTTGCTTTTAGTGATGTTGGTGGTGCCATGTTGGCCTACTCAGTTTGTCAGCAGTCCAACATACAGACTCTCTCTGTCTATGTATTCTCCATGATCATTCGTTTACTGTTTTCCACTCTGTTCTCAACCTCTCCAATTACATGTGTTCCCCTCCTCTAGCCCATTGTCTTTGTGTCAGATAGAGCCGGAGCCAACAAGGAAATTGAGCATGATGGAATTCCAGGGGAAAAGAAAAAAAAACTAAAGGTAACTGATCAATGCACCACTCTTTAGTGTATGTGTAGTGTGTGGTATACTGTAGGCCTGCAGTACAGATTGACTTTCACCTTGTTCAGAGATGGTCTGTACGATCTACTCTGATGTGATGCATTGAATGCTCTCCATCAATGAGATCAAGCATGATGCACGAGTAAATGCTCTGCCAATTTTGTAGTCTTACATCGACACTGCAGATATAGTATATAGTTCTATGGCCAATAGCCACTGACCAGATGCACAAATGTATAATGTAATAGAATAGATGTATAATATCACTGACAGCGCTGAGGTTTACAGAGCCCCTATAGGGACATGGAGGGGAGCTACAGGTTTATTCCATTTACGTTTCAGCTACAATAGTTTGCAAAAACCTAAATTGTATAACAGTATATAGCTATGCTAAACAAAGAACCTTTTTACTGTTGTACACAATTAAAATAAATGTCTCTCTTCTGACAGTCAAAACAAGTAGAGAGCGAGGTAGAGAGTGAGGAAGACAAACATTTCATAGCAATATATCAGCAGATTGCCGGTGGGGTGAGTACTGACATTTGTTTTGTATGCAGTTGGTTAGCCTATTACAGATTTATTTATATTTATATATATATATATATATATATATATATTCTCTCATCCGACATCAGGACATGGAGATCTGTGCTGACGAGCTAAGGGCTATCATGAAACGAGTGCTCAACAAACGTGAGCAGCCTACACTGAACATAAAGAACTTAAATGAAGCCAATAATGAATGTGTTAAACAAAACGATTAACAAATCTTGTCTTCTTTACAGATAATAAACTAAACACAGAGGGTTTCAGCCTGGAGACATGTCGCAGCATGATTGCCTTGATGGATGTATCCTTCCTTCCATTTGTATGTTACAAAGAGTATGCCTTTGTAACAGAATGCTGTTGGGTTGAGTCCCTATTTGCTTTTAATGGTTCCAAGAATACATTTTAAAATGAGGTGATTGTGCATTTGGTGAGGTGGCACCAAGGCTGTGGAACTCTCCCCCATTAGACTTCCGTGGCCGCTTTTAAAACAGCTCAAGACATCTTTTTCAGCAAGCTTTTAATTAGCAACATAGTGTTAGGTTTTTGTTTTACATTATAATATACTTTTATTTTGTACGGTGTAGGATTTTGTTTGTTTGCATTGCTTTTACTGTACAGCCCTGCGAGACCTTTGTCTGTGAAAGGTGCTCTATAAATAAACTTTACTTACTTCATATTTAATCCATAATTACCTAGTGGCCAATAATCACAACTGTACTGGCTTTAGTTTGTGTGGACCTGAATTTACGATTCTTCACTATTCATGTAGAATGTCAGAAGGTAATGGTTTTGCCATAACTGCACACTGCTCAGACCGACTGTTCAGGAAAACTGAATATACAAGAATTTAAACACTTGTGGAAGAAGATTAAGCAGTGGCAGGTAGGATAGACACTCCATGGTCTCCCTCCTCAACTGTATCTAAACAAACCTCATCTGATCTTCATCTCATGTTAAATCAGATCATCTTCAAACGCTATGAAAAACACAAATCCTGCTCCATCAGCAGCTTTGAGATGAGGAACGCTGTTAATGATGCAGGTAAGCTTTTATGGAGGCAACATTGCTATTGCTCTTTCTACCTATAGTCAATAAAAGCTACTGTCTGCACGTGACATCAATTAAGTCTAGTCTGTGTATAATTAGGACCCTCATTAAGTCACCTGTCTGGTGAGAGCTAATCTTCCACCCTGTTCTTATAGGGTTTCGTCTCAACAACCAGTTATATGACATTATAGCCATGCGCTACGCTGACAAACAACTCAACCTCGACTTTGACAGTTTCATCTGCTGTTTTGTAAGGCTAGAAGGCATGTTCCGTAAGTACACATTCTCTTTCATAGCATGCTGTTTTTTATATGGCTGTACTGTATTAATACTCATTGATGTGAGCTAATCCTTTCTACTGTATGTCTTCATGGAAAATGTAATATAGTTGGTTCATAAATGATACTTAATACTGCCATGGACTCTTTGGAGGGCTAAATATGAGCAGAACCAAGTTTAGATTAATCTGGTAAAGTCTAGCTCAAACTAGACAGAGATTCATGGAGCAATGTCTGTGGTGTGTTACAGGGGCATTTAATGCTTTTGACAAAGATGGAGATGGCTTAATAAAGCTCAATGTTCTGGAGGTGGGTAGCTGCCTTCACTTTATAGTGTATGATACATATTGACTTTTCAATTTACATTAGGAAATGTAATGCTCCCTTTGTCCTGTTTCACTTTTTGCAGTGGCTCCAGCTTACGATGTATTCCTAAATTCTGCGTTCCTACAACTCCTGTCCCAATGCGAAGAATTAAAAAGGTTTTAGTATGTAAAAGAAATGCTCCTTCAATGGTAGAGCTGAGCTGTTTGTACAAAGTTATATACAATGTCAACTACTGCATAGCAGAACATCACTGACTAAGATGGCATAATGTGGTAATGTAGATGCTTTTTATGTACAACAATGCATGAAAACAGTGTTAGTTTGTTGTTCAATTCTAATGCAATGCAGTACTAGTTGATTTACAGGTGCTTGAGGGCACATCAAATCAAATATATTTTCGAAATTTATACATACCAATTTATTTTGCAGCATGACATTTAAAATGCGACAACTCTCATACACAAATATGTATAATACACTAGTTGGGTCAAATAATGGATAAAACACAAGCCAACTTAATTAACT
>JAODLL010000017.1:1031370-1054571 GCA_026546735.1 Forbesichthys agassizii
TCTCTCTCTCTCTCTCTCTCTCTCTCTCTCTCTCTCTCTCTCTCTCTCTCTCTCTCTCTCTCTCTCTCTCTCATTTATATAGATATGGTCCTGGCCAAACACAAGCCTACATTATAAGAATGAGACTGCCCAACAAAGAATTGTGACTGTCTCTCCATTCAAAGTGACTTGAACTGTCTACATCCTCCATCTCCTTACCCGGATGGTGTAACCCTAGACCCCAAAGCAGTGCCAGGCTAGTGGAATACTGTTTGGTGGCCATGTGCATAGTGTGTGACTTTTGATTGACAGTACATATGTCTCTGTGCGCAGTATGAATCAGGCCCTGTGTTTCTCTCTAACATGCAACGAACAAGGATTACCCCCCCAAAAAAAGCCCAATTCAGTATACATTTTTTTGTTTGGGAAGTTTTGGAGATTTCACATGAGCCCCATTGAAGAGAGCTACATCGAATCTCCAGTGAGAGATGTACTGTAGCAGAGGTTCAGCCATATTGTAAGATGTATAGCGATGTAACAATAACTTCTCTATGTTATATATCGATTAGTTCCAAGAGAACCTGACACGGTGGCTTCAGTGGCAGTGACATCATTATAATCTAACTTTATGTAACTTCATCACATTGGCCCAATGGTCTAATTTTCTTGACACACACACACATACACACACACACACACACATACACGCACGCCAAGACTACAGGACAACACAAAACACAGCAAACAATGCGGCCGATGTGGCCCCATTCAGGCGTCCGTATCTGCACCTACTGTATCAACTAACACCCCCCTCTCCCCCCCAACCCGACCCCCCCGCCCTCACCTCTCTCTCTTTCTCTCTCTCTCGCTCCATCCGGCTGTCTTCTACTTATTCTGATCACGGACGCGCAGACACCGTCTTTTCAGCGGCGGCTCCAGGTCCCCGGGCACGCTGGGAGGGCTCCTCAAGGCGCCCTTGTCCCTGAGCTTGGGCAGGAGCAGCGGAGCGGCAGCGGTGGTTGTGGTGTTGATAGGGGAGGTAATGGGGGTGGTGTTGGTGGGTGTCACACCACCGCCGGCCACTGGCTTGGGCGCCGTGGGAAGGGCGTAGGCGTGGTCCTCGTCGGGGAGGTGGGGGTCCTCTCCCACCTCCCCGACCACCGCCGGGGGCTCCTCAGACGGCAGGGCGTCGCCCTGGAGCCGGCCGGGGTCGGGGAGGGCAGAGCAGCTGTTCTCCTTGACCTCCTCCGGCTCGGGGTCCGGGGGCGCGGGTGGCCATCGGACGGGGGAGCGCTGGCCGGGCGGGACCAGAGGGGGGCTGCGCCCCGGGGGCATTATTAGGACGGAGGGGCTGGGGTCGCACTGGGGGCTGCTGGGGGAGACGGGTTCACCGTTGGGCGACTGCGCTAGCACGGCGCTGGGCTCCAGCTTAACCTGGGTGGTCCTCTGGATGACCTGCCTCTCCTGGGGCTTACTGTCTGCCTGGCCCTCCGGCCCCGGGCTGTTGCCCGGCGATGACGCCCCGCTGTTGGCCGCCGAGGAGGAAGCGGAGGTCGGGGAGGGGAATGGCCTCTCCGACTTCACCCAGTCAGAGTCCCTAGAGCCGTAGGGGTCGCCGGGTGAGCAGGGGAGCCCCCGGACGGACCTCCCACCCAGGCTGTTGAACGGCGGGGGGCGATCCCCCGGAGACGACTCCTGCCTCGGCCTGGCCCTTGGCCTGGAGCCCCCCCTGTCCCCTAGGTCCGGCACGGGCTGGATCACCCCCCCGTGGCTGGGCACCTCCGGGGGGGCCTTGGCGGGAACGGGGAACGGCACGGGGATGGGGATCGGGACGGGGAAGGGGATGATGACCGGGTAGGGCACCAGCATGGTGGGCTGGGGGAAGAGGGGGCCATAGGACGGGAGGCCCCCGTAGTTCATCATGGGGACGGGCCCCCGGTGGCCCATCATGTTGAGAGGAGGGGAGTGCAGGCCGGGGAAGTAGGCACCGGGGAAGGGGTGCACCAGGCCCGGGTTAGGGTTGACGTTGGAGGAGGAGGCTGCGGGGGCTGGCTGCAGGTGGTGGGGGGAGTGGGGCGGCCGGTGGATGGGGCTGGACGGGGGGGCCGGGTGCCTGGGGTGGGGGTTGGCCAGGGGGCTCTTCAAGCCCTGGGCGTGCAGCGGGGGCCGGATGAAGGGCATGTGCTCCAGAGGGGGCCGGTGGTGGGGGTGGTGGTGGTGGTGTGGGGGGTGGTGTTGGGGGTGGGGGGGAGGTGGAGCTGGTGGGGGAGGGCAAGGAGAGGCGTGGGAAAGCCCCTCGGGGGGCGGGGGTGCGGGCCTCTCCAGGGACCTCAGGCCCGGGCCCACCGCCTTGGAGGAGGAGGTGGTGGAGGGGGAGATGCAGGAGGAGGCGGCCGAGCCTTGGACGGGCGTGATGCCTCTCGGGGACGCGTTCCTCTGACTCGTCTCCCTGGCAACGCCGCTGCTGCCGCTCCACGACTCCGGGGTCAGGAGCTTGTGGCCTGCTCCGTTGGCCCCGGCGACGGGTGCGCTCTCTGGCCTGGCCTCCTGGCCGCCCTGCCCCGGGCTGGAGCCAGAACTGGTGCTGGTCAGAGCTGCGCGGGCCTCCCGGTAGAACACGTCCATCTTGTACTGGTTCAGGCATTTGGTGCTGCAGAACTGAAGACGCTCCTCGCCCGACCCGAAATCCAGGTACTCCTTGGTATGACGGATGTGCTTGCACCAGTCACAGACCTGTGGCGCAGGAGAGAGAGACTGCGGAGGGTCATTTAACATGTCCGCCACAGAAATACAAGACGCGTGTGTGTCGTGTACGCAGTTCCAATACGGACAAGGCTGTTGTCCGTAAGAGATGACTCGATTGAATCACTTGGAGCGCTGCTTTTCCCAGAAAACGCTCTGCTTCAATCCCTCATAAAAATCTAATAAGGATGTTTACAGCAATTTGTAATGCAATTGCAATTAGCTTTCATCGATCACCTAGGGCTAGGCTAAAATTGCGTTATTGACTGCATTTGGTTGGATTTCTAACCAATTCGATTTTTTAACAATGGTCACTACACTTGAAAATAGCCAATAGCTGGTGGTTTAAATGTAAAAAGACTAATAAGTCACTATGTCAACACTCAAATTTGAGAAGTTCAAGTGTTACTGAACTTAAAGGCAGGGTCAGTCATTATTGCTAACTTCGAGCTCAAATCAAAACAGTATCACTACGCGGCCCTCTGCGGCGGCGCCTCACACATTGAAATGCATTGCGAAGCAAAGCGTAGCACTATGACTTGTTTGATGCGAGCGGTGTTTGCCATTTTGTTTATATTCCTATTTACGGAGCCAGGGCTGTGTAGACGAATCTTATTATATTTTCAATACGCACAGAGAACGCTAAGCTAGCGAGGAGATATTTGTTGAATTTGACAAAAAGTGTTTTAGCTTACATTTAGCTCGCAATAGCTGACCTTACCTTTAACAGCAAACACTTGACTGTATAACCTTACAATGCACTGTAGGCCCAGATGCTGAGCACAGCTGATGTGGAAGTTGGGCACGATACAGTATGTTGAATAAATGTGGTGCTTTATTTAATGAACCAAATAGATTTGCTTTTTTCCCAGCTTCCATTGGCTTTGATTGCAACTTAGCTAACTTTTTCAGCGTAACCCAGTTACAGAACAAAAACATACAGTAACATTGTTCTTACTCTGACATTGTTGTTAACCTTCAGCACCAGTCTCTGTGAGTCCTCAGTGTGGCAGTGCTGAGGGGACTGCCCGCCGTGCAAGTCTTCATCTCTGGCCTGACACAGGAGAAGCACAGCATGACACATCATGACAGAAGCTTTTCCTGGTTCTGTCCTGTCTTGACACATTACATTTACACTCAGCAGCAGTAGCTTCTAAGTGCAGCATTATACAGCAACTGGAACATTCTGCTCATTGAACCAAATGAGAGATTTACTACCATACATCTTTTCCAACTTAGGTCCCATAATGCGGAAGAGACTCTATATAGTAAAACAATGTTTTTGCTACTTTGGATTACTGTTTTCAAATGAGTTTAAATTCGTTTTTATTAAACAAATATGACTTTTCCTGAGACAAAGGACAATCAGAGTATTATTAAACAATCGCACGACTGAGTCAGGGAGAAGTAATGCTGCTGATGAATTGTCATATTGTTAGCAGGCTTGCCAGTATTAATATAGGAAATTCTTCCTGATTCATGTAAGCTGATCCTGCGTGGATCTGAGTGCTCCCCCACCCCCGCCTCCTTGTGACCCATTGAGTCGTGTTGAGTTACGAAACACGAGGCAGCTGCAGGTAAGTTATGCACTGAAAGTCGACACCTCGGCCCAGGCCCCCCTGGCCTTCCTCTCAGACAAGCAGTGACAAGCCAAAGGCAACACTTTCCACCCAATCGAAGAAAAACAAAAAGAAAAGATAGAGAGGAAGAGACGGGGAAATTAACTGTGTCTGCCTGGGCCTTTCTGCTGTTGCTATTGTTGTGAATAAATCCGAGCTCAGCGTAAACAGTGAAAGGCGATCGCCTCGTAGCCTCGCACCTCTAAAGAGGGGGGATTCATGTCGTAATGGAAGGTGAAAAATGGAGGTAACTGTATCATAGCTAGCTGTTCCCCCACCACCCTCTCAGCCACTTAATGACGGCCCCGTCTCCATTAAGGCGCAACCGATACTGTGTCCTCCGCAAACGGTGACCTCCCGCCCGCCATCCCTGTGCTATTCCCCCTCCATTAAAAAGCTAAACGTGTGTTCTCAGAGATGCCCCCTTTTTGCATTCCTGCAAATTAATCTGTCCGATATGACCTCACCAACAGGATCAGGGGTATCTGTTTCCTGCAGCGTATTTACCTGCCGTTAATACTGTGTACGAACACCTGGGTATAAACGTGCATGCAGTACACAAGACATGTGCACGTGCAAGAGAGAGAGAGAGAGAGAGAGAGAGAGAGAGAGAGAGAGAGAGAGAGAGAAAACTACTGATCTATGCAACTCTGTTAAAAGGGTATAGAACTTAAAACCTTTGACCTTAAGGAGGCTCCTTACCTCAATATAGACGTTGGGCCAAAAACTAATCCATTGGTTCTGGACTGGAGGCTATCAGTTCATTTCAGTCACCATTCACTTCCATTGCTTCCCAAAAGCATACTTCCAATGTGTCTACACAGCTCAGATATATGGTACTAATGTTTAGGACTGAAATCGGATACCTTAAATTAAGCTCTACAACAACAAACCACAGAAACTTGAGTATGCATACTACCAGTAGAGACGGCGATCCACTTTGCAGACACATTAGGTTTTCGTAAACAACAGAAGTCTACAAATATTTCCAGTCTACCTACTATGAACAAACAGCAAACCTCAGCAGGATGACTAAAAATACCAAGGTAAGAATGCTAAAGAGTCCAGGGTTTACTGCAAGCTCATCCCTTTAATAGTGAATTCACACATTTTATATTCCTTCCAAGTGACTGGATATGTCTTGTACTGTAGTTCCATGGTATATTGTAGTATTACAGTTTAGTGCAAGGTGTTCTCAATTACTGTCAGTGGCACTGCACAAGCCCAAATAACAGACACTAGACACTGAGGTTCTAATTATGTCATGCCAGTTTGTGGAGCATCACCATTGTTGAGTGGCTTTGGTGATTGTTTGCGAGACCGTCCTGATCTTGCGAGCTTCAGATAAACTTCGCCACGAGAATCAGTGTGGAAAGCCAGGAAATCATTGCGATTGTGTTCGAGTAGCAAACTAACTTACCAATCAGCGTTGTATTGATAGCTATACAGGTGTGGTTTAGGTTTGCGTCATGGCTTAGTGAAGACAACCAGATGGTTCATCCAATCAATTGCCAAGAAAACAATTTAAATGGATGACTCCCCAGATGGACTTGTGACTAAGAAGCAATCTGGCATGTCAGGTTAGTAGACCCCCACCCCCTAACCTCCTAAGTCCATCCGGATTCAGTTTGACTTCGCTGTAAGAATCAGTCTGAAGAGATTGGAAAGCATTGTGTTTCAGGCCAGGAGGCCTAGTGTGTAGGCCAATGAGCGTCGTAGTTAGCTACGGGCGTGGTTTAGGTGTGAGGAAGGCGACTTGAAAACAACTCGAAAACTACAATAACGGGTCCTACAGAGGTTAAAGTAGTAGTTGATGCAATATAGCATACGTTTTATTAGAATTTATTAGAAGAGCAACAGCTTTTCTCAATGGAAAATATGCTTTCACTCTTCTCCCGACTTATCTACTGCATGCGTGGATAACAACAGGCTCTGCTGGTTCACAGGTTCGTCAAATCACCTGCCAAGTAGTTTTTGAAAGTGCCGTCCCTTTCTCAGTAAAACAGTTTCAATGGACGGCTACACAGATGGATGGGTCTAACACACACAGATATCTGGCATGCCCCCTCCCCCCCCCCCAACTAATCTGAACAGAACAAACAAACAAACAAACAAACTAGCCAGCTAGACCAATCATATTGCAGATACTGAACATGCCGCTGTCATGACACTGACCTTGTTGCGTTTGAAGTAGGCCCGTCTGCAGGCAGCAAAACACTTCTCACTGCAGAAGCTCTTGAGCTCCGAGCCCATGCAGAGAGAGTAGCGCTTCACCCCCTCCTTCTGACACCACACACACACTATCTGCACATTCTGAACGTCCTCCACTGCGGGGAGAGGATACAAAAGGAGAGGAGATGAGAGGAGAGGAGAGTGCCATGTAGAATGGCCATACTGCCCAGTTGTCATGTACTGCATCAGTAAGATCATCGGCATGACCAGCAGAGAAGCCTTTTGCTCTACATGACTGGGTGCATTATTGCACCGCCTCTTCAATATGTTCCTCAACCACCTTTTACTTCCTCCACTGCTGTTGACCTCTGACCTCTTCAATATTTGCTTGTGCCTACATAAATGTAAATGTTAAAGTGATGTACTATTACCGTAATTACGGTGTTATATAGTCCAGTAGACTGTTGCGTCTGAAAGTAGCTAGCTCAATTATAGATTAAAGAAATATAAGCTTTTTAGCCCAATCTATATTTTATTATTTATACTATTTTATATGTATATTACAGCGTACATATGTCATGTTTATTGCATACTTTGAATATACTATTTCAGGCTATTTAACTTTGTACGTTGTTTCTCTTAGATGTTGTGCCCATGCACTGCATTGCATTTTAACGCAATACCGCTCTCCCAGTAAAGCTGTGGTTGCTGTGTGATGTGTGATGGACGCACTACCTGCAGATGGCTTGATGAGGGGAACAATGACCGGGGCGCTCTTGTGCTCCACGGGGCTCGTCAGGGATGAACTTGGCGAGGAAGAGGACGATGAGGAAGAGGGAACACTGGCCGACTCTCTCTCTGCAGTCTTCGTGGCCAGGATGGAGTGGCCACCTTTGGCATCTACCACCTTGGGCTTTGGCAATGAGTTCTCTGGAAGACACACATAGACACACACACGCACACACACAATAATAATAATAATAATAACAACTGACGTGGAATACGATTCCCTCTACTGCACTACAGCGTGACTCATACGATACGACAGGCGGGAGTAATAAAGCCACACACAGATCTATTGTGCGCGGGGCGATTGCGAAACAACAAATGTATCACAGCATGGAAACACAAGTAGGCTTGGCTGCGTTGCAACGGCCCATGCGTGAAAGTGGAGTCCGTGCTACCATTCCCTGCCTGGCACTGTGAACCTGTATAGCCTGCTATGCAGCATACAAGCGAACGCAGTATTTGAAGCGAACGCAGCTTGGCGACGGGCGCTCGAGCTCGGTGCAGCTGTAGGTCTGCGGCGAACAGACGCCCCGCCCCCTCACCTTTTAGCACGGACACCTGCTGGCGTCTTTCCCGGTAGTTTCGGATCTCGTTGGCTTCCGAGTCTCGGAGCTCCACTTTGTCGTAGCCGTACCAGCCCAGCAACTCGTTCATGGTGCTCTCTGCAAACGTCTGCATTCGGGAATAAAACAACATCGTGTGTTCTGCATTCCTCTCTACTCCTCCCCTTAGAGCTCCGGGAGGGTGACAGGTGATTCTCTACCCCTCCTCCCCACCAATACTTTCAGGGGTGACAGTTGTAACACAATGTGTGGGGTTCCTTGGCCACTAAAACACGATCGAAGATTGTATCTTTTATAATAAGGCCTACTGTTAAAAGGAAACTGCCCTTATATCGTAAGAGTCTGAGTGGAATGTTTTATCCCACGTTTACATATAATCAGGCTTTAATAGTCTGCATTAGTGCTCAGTTTATAGTCCTGTTGGGGAAATGTCAGGCACAGTGGAGTACAGTACTCTCCAACGCTTTTTTCCATGATGTATTTGAGTTGTTTACTCTTGCTAAATCTGAGAGGGCAAGGTTTAAAAACCTAACACCAATGTGAAATCAATGAATCATCATTTGTTTATCTGTTTTAATTGGGGGAAAAAAATAAAACTGTTCTCAACAGATGGGATGTGTGGTCTTTTTTTTATTATGACCAGATGAAATAAAACACACACACACACACACACACACACACACACACACACACACACACACACACACACACGTACAACACAAAGGTCTCTCTCTTCATCCACCCACCTCGCTCTGTGGCTTTTGGGAGAACCGGATTGGAGGAGAAACCCGATCCGGAACGGGCAGAAATCAGAGCGGGACACCCTACACCGCAGCAAGGTCCCACGGTTCTCGGAAATGCCCTGCTCCACTCTCCCTTCGGCACTCCGATGTCCAGCTCTCTCTCTCTCCCTCCCACTCTCTTTCTCCACTTTTCTCTGTCCCTATTTGTCCCCCCCCCCCTCTCTCTCTCTCTCTGTTCTGTTTCGGTCTGCCTCACCCCGCCCGCACTTCGGCACCATCCAGCTCTGACACCCGACACATTGCCCCCTCTCAAGTTTCAGCCTTTTCCAGCACATCCAGTGTGCTGTGGCCGAGTTGTAGCGCTGTACTACTGAACGCACATTCTTTCTCCCGTTTTGCCTCGCTTCGACCTCTGCTCTGCTTAAGGGCCTCAAAAGAAATGTATCTCTCTCTCCCTCTCTCCCTCTCTCGCTTGCGTATACACCTCCGCTGTGTTTCCCTGCGTGGAAGTGTGTGTGTACAGTTCTGTGTGCGTGTGTGTGTGTGTCAGTGGTAGGTTTATCATATCCCGCTAAATATGCCTGACCATGATTAAAGTCAAGTATCTGGTGTCAGGCGCAGTACCGGGAGAGAGTGGTTTGAAACGGATTCATTACAGAGACAACAACGGCGCGGATGGATCTCGGTCTCGCGAGAAATCACACTTTGTTTGTCTGTCTGACTGTCTCTTGCTCTCACTTTACACTCCTTACTTGCTCTCTGACTTTGCCTTGTTGTTTCATAACCTGACACTCGCTCATATCCCCACAGACTGTGGGCCTACCTGCCATACAAATGAAGCCCTGTTAGATTCACGCAGCCTATCTTTATACGCACCACCAGATCCATAGGCTACATTGGATGCGGTCACCATGCAGTTGTTTTCAAGCTCCCGAACAAGTCTTTAAATTATGATTAACTGAAAATGTTGCCATCTTAGCTTAGGTCCGACCATACTATATATGTTCCAGTTCCAATTCATTCAGATCAGTGTCATAGTTGTCATGCTACTTCTGATTTGGAAGAAAAAAATAAAGACTTCATACAATGTTGTTTTTGTTTCTTTTTGGCAGCTCAGACAAACATCTGCTTTGTGAGAGTGACAAGCCATATCCCAAACCACACAGAGAGTTGCAGCCAAAGGCAACAAACTGGGTCAGACCCCAAGATTCAGCCCAGGCAGACTTACATCAAGCAGGGATAGCGTTTCACATGTTTTGATTAAAATTAGTTAAGTTGTAACGCTACACCTCCCCTGGATATCAAAAGCTACAATCCAAACCACTTACACAAAAAGAGCATATTTCCACTCTCACGAAGACCAGATTCCCCCCAAACTGCTTGTCCTTTTAGATTTCTGGGCCCGTATTTGAGCTAGCACTGCATATCCCTTACCAGCATGCTCAGGGGTCTCAAATAGCAAAAGTCCTAACCAAAACAAGGTAGACAATCCATGGATTTGTTTCCCAGCAGTAATGGGTATATGTTTGAAAGGCTACACACTATGAATTAACATTTAGCTGTAGCCTAATCTGTCATCAGTAATTCTGAATATATATTAGAGGGAATACATTTAAATTATGTCGGTGATAGTAAACACGAAAAAAAGCGTGGTTGGAGAAGTGTTAAAGAAGTGACGTGTTCTTGCCGTCTGCATGGTGACGCACATCTGGAACTCCGCTGGACATTGTGTGCGTCCGGCCACAGCTGGTCTGACATGGCGTCAGTAAAAAAGCAACGGCTAACTCAATGCTCAATAGGTTTGCAGCAAACACGATTCAGATGAAAGTTTAGATTGTGATATCTTTGGAGATTATTATAAACACAGTTTAATTCAGATAAATTATCTGACAATTCAGTGTCAGGAACTGCACAATTCACAATTCACTTTCAATTAGACTGTTTCCTTTTTACTTTAAGTCAAAATAAAACTTTAGATGCTAAACAAAACACGAGCTCATTATCGACACTGATTTATGCACAGCTGGCTCAAACTCGCTGCTTCAGTAAGACGTCACAACTAAGTTATCACCAAACTCTCTATAAAATATTACAATTTAACGCATGTTACGCACATTTCTCACCTTCATCTCTTGGTTAATCTCCCTTTTGACAGGGTGCGCGGGTTTCCTACTGCGTTTATTTTCTGGTGGTCTGCCTTTCTCCATCTCTGGCATAGTCCTGCTGGGATCCGTGTCACTGTTTGGCGTGAGACAAGTGAGGGTGCGCGTCACTCGAGGCTAGTACCGTAGCAGAGAGCGAAAGCTGTCACTCCCGGTGACAGCGGCTGTCATTCCCAGACGTCTGAATCCGTCATTTGGGGCTTGGCCCATTGAAGTCCACTGAACATGCGTGCACTGTGGGCTGGTGCCACCGCCGAACAATCCCCTTCTGTCTCTCTCTCTCTCTCTCTCTCTCTCTCTCTCTCTCTCTCTCTCTCTCTCTCTCTCAATCTCTCTCTCTCCCCCTCTCTCTGGGCCCAGTGAGAAAAGGGAGTGGCCTTCGGATGTAACCCAATACCTGGCGCCCACCCCTCCCAAATCTCAACAGATACATTTCATGTGGAATGCGAGGGCTGTGTTTTATCTGAAGGGACACAGTACAAACACTGTCTGTATATTCTTGTCTTAAAATAAAGAGATGAAAAGCCGCGTAAGTAAATGATATCGTGGCAGAATGTTTGGGGCTTTCTCGAAATGCATTTGTTTGATCAGAGAAGGCCCGTGAGTGCGTGCGTATGTGTGTGCGCGCGCACGTGCGTGTGTGTGTGCGCGCGTACGTGCGTGTAGCCAATGTGTTCATGCGCGTGTGGGCGTGTGCATGCGTTTACAGGAATTACAGGAATTGGCTAAAAGAAAACCAAACGTTACAGTAAACAAAGACTAGTAAACGCTCAGTTTTAATAGCCACATCATTATCTGCCAGTCTCCACGCACACAATAGGGAAACCATACACCTGAAACCTGTCCATTTTGCGCCTGAACAACTATTGCTAGAGGTAAAACACTAGAAGCCTGGGGGCATGGTTTATCTTGGCAGACACAGAGAGGGTAAACGGTGTGTGTGTGCGTGTGTGTGTGTGCGTGTGTGTGTGTGTGTGTGTGTGTGTGTGTGTGTGTGTGTGTACATGTCTGTTCCTGTGTCTGTGTGGAGATGAGAACGTTGGCCTTCCAGATTTGTCTCAATGCTCTTAATATGACTTTGAAACGACTTTATTTGGAACGGGTCTCTTGTTATTTTGCCGACAGTATAAATGCCAGACCAGAGGACTATGTTTTGTCTTTCAACACCCCCCCCCCCCCCAACCCCCACCTCCCTTCAAATATTTTTTACTCGTTCTGTCTGCCTTGCATCTCCCTTGATTTCTTGACTTCACAAGGGGGTTCTCTTTTTTTCTCTAATTTCAAACCACCCTGTTTCTTCAGATGTTTGTTCATTCCTCCCCAAGTACAGCAGGACCACGTTGGCCTGAACAGGCAAGCACGACACAGCCAAATAGCAATAGCCAAACAGACAACGACGCTGGCATGCAGGCAAAAAGACAGACCAGTAGGGCTGTTTCCGAACACTGTAGCCGGCCTTCTTTGGCCTGCTCCGTTTCAAGCAATCCATGGACCGCGCTCGTGTAAACAGTAACGTGAGCCGGTGCACAGGACTTGGGTTTCACCTCCTCGTAGACCTGCGAATGACATCTGATCCACCCCGGCTTTGGGAACCAGGCTTATCTGATGGCTGGTCTCTCACTCTCTCACTCGCTTATTGCTTCTCACAGTGCACATCTGGTATCTCTGCAGGGAGTGCTGTCTTCTTAAGATTTGTGTCTATGTGTGTGCGTGTGTGTGTGTGTGTGTGTGTGTGTGTGTGTGTGTGTGTGTGTGCGTGTTAGAAGCGAGGGAGGGTAAAGGGTGTTAGATAGGTTCAGAAATCTACTTACCCAAAAGCCAGAGGACTAACAGAGTATGTATAGGATTAATGTTACAATACCCAACATCTGAACTGAATCAATGATATTGTCTGCATATCTATTATTATCTTCCTTACTGTCCACGGTCCAATTGGTCACATTTGATTTGTCCACTCAAATGTGACCTTTTTCCATTTGAAATGTGATTGAACGTATTGCACTTACATGATTTGGAGTCGCCCGTTTATGCCATTAGGGGGCGACATCTACCCCTTTGTAATATATGGCGCTACGAGAAACATATTCTGGTGTGGGCCTATAACCACACTTTATATAGTCTGAAAAGCTTTTTTTTATAGGCTAACCTATAAGGGGTTTCTGTAAGTTCTGGCGCACTTCCGTAGTCAACCTCAAGCAACCACACTGAAAATCCTCGAATGTCGAGGGGGTTAACATGCTTCTAACATTTCCCAAGCCGACCCTAGGTGCCGCTGTTGTAGCGATGAAGTCTGTGCAACAGGTGGGCTATTAGATCAAAACGAGAAGTCTTTCAACTGGAACGATTGCCTGAAACCCACTAGTAATAACCTAAATATATATGATCAACATATATATCATTACTTCCCAATACAAGTAGGATATATTTTCACAAAAACCAAAAACATATGTGCTGGCCACGATGTTGGTTTAGTCTGTTGGCTATCCTACTCTGGTCTACGTCACTTGATGCTGTATAAAAAGGTCCAACGATTGAAGAGAGCGCATTTATGAGATTCAGCGTTCGTGGACTCTTTACCTAGGCGATTTGGTCAAATAATTCAAAGAATGTCAAAAATGACGGTCGTTCATCTTGGTGTGGTAATGCTCGCCATATGCTTATCAGCACAAGCACAGGTAGGATTATTTTGCTTGTCTATTCTGGTAAATTAATTGATGAAACAGTTGGGTGATCAATTGAGTGATGCTGATTGACTTTACATATTACGCATGGCGTTATAAGACGTGTAGCCTTAGTTAAGTCTGACTATTTGTTTCTACTGAATATTTGATCAAAACATATTTAGCCAATTGTTATATGTTATTTAATTATCTGATGGGACTCATTCGTTTTATATTCTAGGCTAATTTATTTTCACCTCTGAAATGATGTTGTAACCTTCAAATAATAATGCAATTATAACATCTTCCTGGGAGAGGCAATGCTTTTTACTTGAAGTGCAAACGAAACCTGAAACGGACGCGCAGCTCGCAGTTTTAATTTCGCTCATGCACACCAGTCGTCTATTGTAGAGTTTAGATGTCAAAAAATGTAATTGAACATTTGAATGTGCCTACATTTCTTTAGTATTATGCACCAATCCAGTTAGGCTGATTTATGCGCAACCACTGATCTAGATTGATTATTTCAGCATATTTGTTGCAGTATAGTCAATTTGTCTATTTTAATTTGTGAGCTGTGATCACAACTTTGCTCAACTCAACTAGGCCTATTGTCAATGCTTTTAGATTAGCGAGCTGGCATCTGATTTGTAATCAGATCTCTAAAATATAAGTAAATGCCTGCTTCATCCCTACACACAGGAATCGAACAACACAACCAACACAACGACAGTGAGACCCTCAACGGTCCACTACAAAAACACCACAATGCTCAGCTCTACCCAGCCTGCCGGAGCAGGGGTCTCCATGCAAGCAGGAACCTTCTCCTTGGTGCTTCCCTCCCTTTTGGCAGCTTTACTCATACACCGCCAATGCTGAAGCTAGTACTCTGTCAAACCCATGCTACTCAGCCTAACACAACACCAACCACCGACCCCACGCCCTGAGTAAATGGAGACCGACCAGTCGCACAATGGACCCAACCCTTCACCCAATCCCCCCCAAAAAACGTCTTATATAAAGAGACATTTTGTATGAAATAAGGAAAAAAAGGGCTCTGGTGACCGTCGCCCTCCCCCCCACTTGGGAGTGAAAAGGAACAGCGCTCCGGTAGCAACTTCCAACCAGTTTGGCATGCATTTAACATCACCCAACCCACCCATTCCCCTCTCTCTCACGCACACAAGCACACACGCACGTATACACGTGCGCGCACACACACACACACACACACACACACACACACACACACATACCCCTCTTCCAGAGATGCTCGTGACTGCGGCTGTTACGTCATCTCTGACAGCAAGATGCTGACAACCTGTGTGTACAGAGGTTTTTGATTGGTCTAATTCAACTGTCAGCAAATAATCAAAATGTGTGAGTGAGGTTTTGTACATGGGGAAAAAAAATCAAACATCAAACAGGGATCTGGATTACATTTGAGTCCAATTGTATTAATGCGTTTAATGAGTTTTGTTACAATTTCTCTGGAAGGTGTAGGCTGTATATGATGCCACTGGGTAAATCAGTTTTGTTTCACATTGTGATTTATAGTTTAGGAGAAATGTTTGAATGGCACCTTTACCCCTCCTGGGGTGCCTGTGATAGCAAGTGACTGTACGTAAACATATGGGAATGATTGCCCCATATTTTGTATAAATTAAAATGTTAATGTTTAGTTTGAGTATGGTCATGGAAGTAATGATGTATAATAAATTATATAAAAAAATGACTTGTTTCTATTTGATTCTTGTTTTTTGACATTCTAGTAATACATTTATGTTGTGTTTAGAGCTTTTCAGTGTACAGTATTGCTAAGGGCTGATATTGCATTGAGAGCCACACATTACATCAATAGAACAGTTGAACATAATTTTTCCAGCCTTCACTCACCCACTTCTATTGATTCACTGCCGTATAGGTGTGGCTTACTTGGCATAGTGTGTAGACAGATGCTGACCTGGCTAAGGCCAAAGCTGTACTCAGCATTTCTGTGATGTTTCCTAGATAAGTGCCAGAGAAACACATTACTCTTCTATTGGTGGACCGAGCTTGGCTGACTTCAACTGAATCTTTTAGGTTCTGGATGAATGTGAAATGAGATATTGGTGTATCTTTGAAATTAGCAGTATTTGTATATTGGGTTTATTGCATCTGTATACAGTATATATCTCTAGATATAGCTCGCATGTCTCTCGAATCTCTTTTGAAAAGACAGAGCAATAAAAAAATATACATATATATTTCAGTATTCCCACACAATTTCAGGTCAGATTTTGGAAGTTGGACTGCTTACCAATAATTTTGAGTCTCAGTTTATCATGCAAATGGAAAACATGAAAAGATAGGGGAAAGGTTTTTATAGCCAAACATCAAAATATAACAAGCAAAGGGCTACATCATTTAGCATAACTGCTGTTTTTATTTTCCTAATTGCACTGTAAAATAAAAACATGAATAAATAGTTTTTATATAATACAGGAATATAAAAATGTTGCTTTCTCGTAACTATTATAATAATTTTGACTGAACTTTAAACCCCCCTAAATAATGAATAGAGCACCTAAGCAGTGAAAATGGTGACAGCACTCAGTGAGTATAGCAGCACACTGTCACGATGCAAGGTAGGGTGGACCCAAACGCGAGACTCTATTGAGAAAACAAGGCTTTATTCAAAAACAAAAGGTAAATAGACAGGAACACAAGGGGGGAAACGCAACAGCGATACACTTATCAACAATACCCAACAAAGGAATGGGGAAATCACTGGAGCTAAATACACATGTAGACAAGACATGAAGACAGGCCATTGGATTACAACAACGAGGAACAGGTGCAGAACATTACACATGATTAAACAGACACGAGTGGAATTAATGAGAATGGGAAACACGGGGCAGGGAGTGACAGGCAAACAGGCTTGATATACAAGCAGAGCAGTGTAGCTTTAACTTCTCTTTTAAGATAATGTATTAAATGTACTTTTTTGCTCAGTAGGATATGTCATTTAATACAGTGTCCAGGGCCGTGATACATTATTTAAAGGCCCTCTATACAATATTTTAAACATTAGTTTTTGTCAGTCGCTAACAAGCTCTACCTATAATGAATATCGAAACTCTTAACAAACATTTAGCCAAATAATACCTTTCTCTTCTCAAAACCACCTAATGTTCATACTATCTCTGCATTTCAAAATTCCAAATAAAAACAAACATGATCTACATTAACTATCAAAGAATTATATCAAAAAACTAGCATGATTTCTTTCCAAGAAGAACATATGGTCAATAATAGCACATATTTCTAAAGATTAAAAGCTGATGGCATTACCAAAACTGCATTACCTTTAATGTTTCAGTTCTCCAGTACACGCATCCTGTATAGCAATGTGACATAATGCAGTTTCTTTTTAATATACTGTAAATCACACCTAATGTTTGGCTTGGGAGTCAAATGTGTGCTTTTTTGTAAACAAACTATGTAAAACTGAATGAGTCGTCTATACTTTATAGAATGTAGAAAACAATTATATGACAGAATTGCAGTAGTAAATGTATTTATGATGTTCTGTCCACACGATCTTCAGCATCCATTATTGCAGAAGTAAATGCTTTGTAAACAATATTTCCAGTTTTGAACATACTGTACATGTTTTGTGCAAGCATTATTTTGGCATTGGATAAGCTTGTGTGTAAAGAAAATATTAACATTTTATAAATGGGTTAACTGCTTGCATATCACGAGGAAACAAAATGAATAATGGCATGATCATGAACTGACTGATGTTCGTCCATTTGAAAATATGACTACAGATTGGACAAAAAGCGATGAAAAAAAACCCCATATATATCGCACCATACTGTACATCTGTTTTCTATATAAAAATAAAGTTGATGCTTCTAATCCTGAACATAGACTGAAATAACATTCCCTTTGTGTGTGCTGTAGTCTGATCTCCACTGTTCGTTGTTTTCATATCCGGGCTGAAGCTGTGCATGTTAGTGCATGTGTGTGTGTGTAAAGCTTTTGTTTAGGTTTGAGATGCTGTTGCGTTTAACGTGGCATCTCATGGTAGAACGTCATACCATCACTTGAAACCTCATTCTATTCTTATCAATCAGACTTCCGGCCTCAGCATATACATCTTCATTATACTCTGCTGTTCCTTCCTTCTCTATCCCTATCTGCACTTCTCTATCCCCCCCTTTCTACTTTGACATGTAGTCACCTCCTGCAAATGTGGTGTGAGGTGGGATGCATCTTTAATCATTGATTGCCATGAATGATTCAGACCAGAGTTCATGTTACACACATTGTACCACAAACACCTGATGTATTTCAATGGTGAAAGCAAAAATAACTTGCTTTCTTAAACAGTAACCCTTAGTGTGTACCTATTTTTGTGTTTCAAATAAACAAGGTTCTAAATACAGCACAAGTTTCTCTGTGAGCATATATTTTATTCCATTATAGGTTTATAACAAAGGCCTCACAGAGAGCACGTTCAGTGCATCTCAACAGTATCTTGTGACTATGAACCAGGACAGAATCTAATAAATTAACTACTGTAACTGTAAGCAGAATAATTTCCCAACAGAAAATAATATTGTCATATATACATGCAGTTAATTTTGTTATTATTATTTGTAATGCTTTTGTTGTATGGAAGTAATATGGCTTTTATTACAGTAAGGATGTCATGCTGGGCTCATTAATAATACAGATACATTATAGTCTGACAAGCATCTCTGTGTCACACCTGTCTATCCCTTGGTCTGTTGCCATAGTAGCACAGGCATCTCTGTTTTGGCTGATTCAGAGACATGCGATGACTAATGCGTTGAAGGTGACAGGACAGAGGTCAAGGCTCACAAGAAATGAACTGGAATGAACAATTCCTCATACAGTTTCCAGAGAGGGAGCTGTGGTCTTGGTGATCAATTTAAATAAACAAACAAACATCAACACAAACATATTTCTGAGAAATTTAAAGCTGCCTTTTTTCTCAAGCCACAAGGCTTTATGTCACAAAATAAAAAAATACCTTAGATGAATTAATGATCGCATATTTGATTACATCCGTTTTATAGAAGTTCCATATTTTGTTATGCTATATATAGCCTTATTCCAAAATGGATTAAAATATTTTCCCCTCAAAGTGCTCAATACTTTGTTGAAGCACCTTTGGCAGAAATTACAGCCTCAAATATTGATGCTACAAGCTTGGCACACCTACTTTTGGGGCAGTTTCTCCCATTCGTCTTTTCACGACCTCTCAAGCTCCATCAGGTTGGATGGGGAGCGTCTGTGCTCTCTCTATCTATTTTCAAGTAATGTTCAATCAGGTTCAAGTCTGGGCTCTGGCTGAGCCACTCACAGACATTCAAGAGTTGACCCACACCCACTCCTTTGTTATCTTGGCTGTGTGCTTAGGGTCGTTGTCCTGTTGGAAGATGAACCTTTTCCCAAGTCTGAGGTCCAGAGCGCTCTGGAGCAGGTTTTGATCAAGGATGTCTCTTTACATCGTTGCATTCATCTTTCCCTCTATCCTGACTAGTCTCCCAGTTCCTGCCGCTGAAAAACATCCCCACAGCATGATGCTGCCACCATCATGTTTCACTGTAGGGATGGCATTGACCAGGTGATGAACGGCGCCTGGTTTCCTCCAGACATGACACTTGGCATTCAGGCCAGAGTTAAATCTTTGTTTCATCATACCATAGAATATTCTTCCTCATGGACTGAGAGTCCTTCAGGTGCCTTTTGTGGATTTGTGGAGTGCTGCAGAAGTGGTTGTCCTTCTGGAAGGTTCTCTCCTCTTTCCACGGAGCAATGTGAGCTCTGTCATGGTGACCATCAAGTTCTTGGTCACCTCCCTGACTAAAGCGTTTCTCCCACGATCACTCAGTTTGGCCGGGCGACCAGCTCTAGGAAGAGTCCTGGTGGCTCCAAATTTCTTCCATTTACAGATGATTAAGGCCACTGTGCTCACTGGAACTTTCAATGCTGCAGAAATCTTTCTGTAGCCTTCCCCAGATTTGTGCCTCGATACACTGCTGTCTCAGAGTTCTACAGACAATTATTTGGACTTCATGGCTTGGTTTGTGCTCTGACATGGACTGTCAACTGTGGTACCTTACATAGACAGGTGTGTACCTTTCCGAATCATGTCAAATCAACGGAATTTGTCACAGCTTGACTACAATCAAGTTGTAGAAACATCTCAAGGATGACCAGTGGAAACAGGTGTGCCTGAGCTCCATTCTGAGTGTCATGGCAAAGGATGTGAAACCATACTGTACATGTAATTATATAATTTATTTATTTATTTATGCTTGGAAGGCCAGGTGAGTCAAGTGAGAGTGGAATGAAAAGGTTAAATGTTATGTTCTCTCTTGCATAGCCTATAAATTGTGCCGTATTGTCCCAAGGTCAAAATGTAAGCAAAACATTTATTCAAATCTTTTTAATACCTTGTGACAGATAAATATATGTTGTTTCCCTTCTTAAGCAGCCAAACACGTCACTTATTTTTACAACATTTAATTTTGATAACATAAATGATTCAGCAGTTTGGTTTTTGACTTCAGAATGTAACAGAAAGTTTGTTTTCAATAGTGCTCAAATTGTAAAGTCACTTTCTAATATAGTATAGCTTTACCAGTTACCCCTATAAAGGTGTTTATTTAGAGTGCCTTTTTTTCTAAAAAATATATATTTTATATATTTGTTGAATACATTTTAGGAATAAGTATCTCAGTCAAAATTATTAATCTATTAACAATACAGTATCACTTATTATCACATGTAGATAAAACTACGACTATAACAATCCATAGCCACATTGTTAGACAACAATATTTCTTCACAATTTAGCCTACTGCATAACAGGTGAGCTATAGTGAGATCAGACAAAATATTGACAAAACAAAAATGTGTTGGGCATTTTTATACTGAGCCTTATTATAGTACATCATTTGTGCAACATTTGCTTCTCTGTCACATCACTATTTTACTGTGATTTGAATGACTTGAGTTTGATTTAGCCAATAGATTGAGTACATTGCAAAAATACCTAAAATACCTAAAATACTAAATATATTGTTTGACTGACCATATATTTAATAATTAGTCTACCTACTGTATAATCCATATAGTATTGTTGTATATATGTATTATTGTAATGTATTGTTGTATATCGTGTATATGCAGTAGTTGTATGTAACAATATGAATACTCTGCAAGAAATTAAATACAGTGGCCTGCTATTTTATTACAGTAAAAGTACTGGTCGAGATACACAACAAGATAACACAAAAATGATATTGTACCTAAAAGGAAATCTGCTCCGGAAAAAGGAAAGGAACATTGGATGCTAGGCACAGCACACATCTATCAGTAAGGGGACCCAATACTTTCCGGCCAGGTGCATGTAATACTTATTTTTCTGCTGTATTATGAAATATGTGGTTGGACTACATTAACGTTAAAAAGAGTGTAGTCAGTGGAGATACCCAGGTCTGTATTGAACTCTCTGGCTTCCATTTATTTTTGCTAATCTTGTTTAGCTTGTAAATGAGATGCACACATGGTTTTATGGTGCCCCTTTATCTTCAATTCTCTCATTCATAGGAAGTGTCCACAGTAACCATGGAAACAAAACAAGAGAATATCTGACAGGCCTCGTGAGACATTGTTGGGTGAATCCGTCCATACAAGCTTATTGCAGTTTACTGCAGTAGTCCCAGGGAACCAAAACAGGACATAATGCTGTGTCCAATTGAGAATAGTAGTTGTTATTGAACATTTAGTGGGCTTTTCTGCACTGTATCCTGCATGTTCTCTCTCCTATGAGCCAGATTCTAGTGTGACCTGTTTCATAAACAGTAGCCGCACAGAGAGCCCATTTGGCTAACCTGGTTTCATGGGCAATTCAGGTGCTATCACAGATTTAACGACCAGCTGTCCCTGTTGTTGGTGGGTATATCATATCTTTCTGAGTGTCCAAGGAGACCACCTGTGAATTAACTAATGGAATATCTGGAATGAGTTCTGTCTCTATAATATTTTAGAAAGTCACCTGCTGCCACATGGGAATTGTCTATTTAAAAACATATGGTACAGCTTTTTAAATATACTCAAATGTTTATAAACCTGCCTTGAATATAAAGTGTGTGAGACCGTGTCCTTTAGAGTCTGTGTCTCAGTACCATCTGTCTAGGTCGGGTGCACAACAGCAAACATGGCTGCTTCAAAGCTATACTTGCCTGTCAAAATCACCTGACAATTCCAATGACAGTACATGTTTCCCCCAGTCTTTCTTTCAAAATGTTTTACAAATTAGCCCTGTCTTTATCTGGTTTATTTTTATATATATTTATTTGTATTAACTTTGGACAGAAAATTCAAAGCATATACAGTGCAGATATTGAAACATATGAACTTAACTTCCCAAACCGCTATTCCCTAACAATACATATTGTACATGAAAAAAGTAAACAGTTGCCTATGGATATTGTTTAGCTACCGATATTAATGTCATTATTATTATAGAAAATGGGAAGTTTTGCCAAGAACATTTTTTTCAAAACAATTGCTTTTCCTTCAGCTCACTATACTTTGAATGTTAGACTTCCTGTTCACATTTAAAGCACACCTTAAAAACAGGATGTCACATCAATATTTTGAATTGTTAGTAGTTTAGTTTCGGTGTGGAGGTGGCTGTTACAGGAAAAGGGAAGTGGATTTTTGAAATTTAGATGATGGCCGCTATACAAAAAATATTGGTTAAGGAGTTCACAATGCCATAATTCTGTGACCTGTCACAGTGGAACATATATACCCATCTGTCTTCGAGAGCATCCCTTCTAAAGGTGATGACCAGTGAGCACTTGATAACATCTCATCTCATTAGCAGACTCCCAGCTCGCCTCTTTACAGCATTCTCTGTCAGTAAGGCTGTGGCATTTGTATAATGAATGTGGTTCCGTTTTAGACATGTACCCAATTAAATGTCAGACATCATGTCTCCGGCAAGTTCAGGGGTTCACCTACCTTGCCCGTACACTACTCTGGTGAGTGATATGTAAAGAAACAAATGTGCATCACCTGACATGTGAATTTAAAAAAAATCATTAGGTTTGACCTTCATGCAATATGGGGGAGCCAGGATATAGCAACATGCTTCTCCTATAACACCTCCAAGCCTGAAATAGGTGACCAAACTTGACAGCATATAATATAATATCCAATAATCCATATAATATAATATCCAATATAATATATAATAACAAGTGCATTTTATTTTTTATAAAATTATTCTTTTTCTGTCTATTGAAATACTTTTTTAATGTACTTTCGCCACTGTACTGGACCACAGTATCTGACCTAATTAAAAGAAAGCAGGACAGTTTTCAAGGAGAGAAACCACTTCATACTAAAAATATCACTGTCTGGCCTTTGTCTCTTGGCAATTCAGTTGCATTGTCCACAAGGCTTCTGCTCATTACCAATGTGCATTGCCACAGTCTCGTAATATGTAGCAATGGTGTGCATGCCCATCAGGGATTTGGATGATAATTGGGTTGTTTGATTGTAAAAAAAAAAGAAATTGTGAAAAGTCCCCAGACAAAGGAAAATGTAAATGTAAACAATGGGGAGCTGAAAACAAAAATGTATTGTCATGATTATTAAGACAATGCACAGAAAATGGCAAAGGATACAGGCCCAATTAAGTATTGCTTGTACAGTGAGAGCAACATATATA
>JAODLL010000017.1:1054671-1067226 GCA_026546735.1 Forbesichthys agassizii
AATTATAATTATAATAAAATTTGCAAAAAGACCTCGTTATGTAAATGTGGTCTTTCTAAAAAAGAATTAAAACAAATTCAAAAGACAATTATAATAATACAAATAAATAAAAAACATGAGCAAATGTGCTTTTTGGAGATATGTGATGTTTTAATTTTACAACCAATGGTCTTGCAGGGTTCGGGGAAGTTCTGGTCAGCCGAACAGACGGGCACTTAATAGTATAGGCTTAATACAGTATACGCACAGCAATAAAATCTGTTGAGTGTTGCAAAAACTGAAAAACGCTGTTTTCTTAATAGTAGGACAGTCAACCATGAGTCTCTCTCTCTTTTTTTCTCTCTCTCTGTGCGACAACACCTTCAAATATGCTTCAACGTTGACTCGCCTGCCACCCCCGACCGTGCTACATGGATGGATAGACCGCTACACGCACCAGCGTATCTTCGACAGCAGGGCACATGCAGCCTCACACCTCATAGCCAAATGGCTACAAAGTCAGACATGAATGCCAACTCAGTTGTTATTGGGACATATGTGTTAATTCTACACAAACAGGCTATTATAAACTAAAGCAAGCCAAAATAGCCACCAAAAGCATCAGCTTGAACAAAGTTTTAAATACTTCATCCAAATACTTAATCCAAAAATCGCAGAATGTTAAATATTTTGAGGATTGGAAGAACATAATTGTGCAATGGCATAGCCTAAATGTCTCATACCAGCCTGTCTGAATCAGAACAATATTTTGCTATAGGCCTATGGGCCTCTTCCTTTGTGCATATCCGCAGACCCCTGATAGGCCCAATAAGAGAATTGCTGCTATATAGCCTAAGTCAGGTGCAGAGCTGGCCCTAGTTGGGATTGGAACAACAGCCAAGCAAAATGAACACCAACACCAAACACAAAAATGAACACCAACACAAGTGTTTAAGCAGCATAAAAATTTCAGTCAGCATTCGATTTGGTGTTTTTGGATGACAAATGTTGTCCGATTTATTTTTTCTCAGAATGCTTTGCCTATAGTCACAATAAGTAGGAAAGTCAATGACCATATGGCTGGGTTTGCCGAAGTGTCACTTAGCACCTCCGTCGCGGCGCATGCATGGACACTTGGAGACGTGTCGGAGTGCAATTTGCCACGAGCCCCGAGACCCTGATAAATAGACGTGTCCAGCCGAATTAGCTATTTCTTTTCTGACATCCTCAGACAGCACAACTCGGTTTAACCAAGAAGCCATGGAGACATTTCCCGCCCGGTCTGGATTTATTTCTTGCTTTGATGGAGAAAATGTATCGATAAGTTTGTGGAGACCATGGACGCGGGAAGAGAACAATGCTTTACACACGGTAAATGATATATCCTACATTATAAAAGCCTAGATTTTTTGTTTTTGCGTTTGATGTTGGATTGTAATCTTTATTGTAAATTCTTACAGACTGATGCTAAGCATGGAGGTATTTCAGGTGCCAAAACCCAAAAGACGCTCCAAGTGACTCATCCAGTAAAGTAAGTAAATCTAACCTGCATCATATAGTCAAAAGTCTTATTTCTATTTCAGTCTGAGGAAGCCTTGCGCAATTTCTTTGAATTATCTGGTTTGATCAACTGTTTTTATTAACTAACGTTTGATAAACGTTTGTCTTTCCAGATTATACTGGCCGAAATCCAAATGTTTCGATTATATGTATCAGGACGCAGAAATGCTACTGCTCAACTATCCGGTCCAAGCAGCCATCTGTATCTACGAAGACTCAAGTGACGAAGAAAGCGATGATGAGGAGGACGACGAGGATGAAAAGGATCATAAATAAAGATCTACATCGACTGATTTAGACAAACTGCTGTATAATGACATAATATATATTATCTAATTTATTCTTGTAAATAACTGTATAGCCTACCGACAATCAAATTTGTCAATTTAAGTTATTCCCAACTTTTCTACCTCTATTTGTATTTTGATGACTACAATAAAATACAAGAAATGTTATAGAATGTTCTCATATCTTTGACCATATAATTTCCAAATGGCAAGTTAACTTTTAGCGACAGATTGAAAATGAATACAGAACAAGGGATATACACATGTAGTGCTAATAGTCTATGATCGCTCAAAGAAACGTTATTGCACACGTAGATCGTGCGTAAGGGCAAGCAAAGGGACACACGTTGCCAGTTGCCGTTAGATTCAAGGCGTATGTCTGGGAGCTCAATAAGCAGCAGGATACTTCCTTTCGTTTCCACAGGGCTTCATTGCAAATATGGCAGAAAACTAGCGTTGGTACGGCCTAATAAACTAAAAAACACATGCTACATGCAATTCCCTTTTTATAATATACATGTATAAACGTGTCTGCACAGCATTGGAAAGCTATATGACCTATACTTAAAACACCAGTCCTTATACAACGTTTTCCAAAGGTTGAAGTGTGATGTAAATAACTCCCTGCACGTTTCTCGTCTAATAATTATTATTACCGCGGGGTGTGAATATGTAAGCAACTTGATGTGTGTGCGTGCGTGCATGTGCGAGCGCATGAGTGTCAGTATGGATGGCGTGTTTCAAACCATTGACATACATATTTCAATGTAGCATTTACACTTGAGCATCGTGGTTTCAGATTATATGTACATCAAAAGCATTACATTCTTAATTTATATATTGGTTTGGGTGTGGTTTATAATAACAAAGATGCAATTTGCCTCTGGTAACCAAATATTCTGAAATCCAACATCTGTATTCTAGATTAATGACCATTAGATAATTAAAAAAACAAACAAATTAATGTATGAATGTGTAAAGAGTTCTCTGTGCACTCACATGATACAACCCCAACATGAACTCATCACTGTCCTTTGAGACTGTTTGAGACATTTCATGGGAATCCAATCACTTCAAGGTGTTGCCATGGGTGCAAAGTGTGTGCACCTCAGGGTGTGATGCCTGGAAATGCTGTGGGGCCAATATCAAATGTTCTCGTGCAGGGTCACTGGACCAGTGAGTGACCTAAAAATATCATATAGATTTTAAGGCATTACATGGATTGGCCCCATTGTATATTTCAGATCTCCTTATGTTTTATCACACTTCCAGGCCTCTTAGATCATCCAACCAGTTTTTATTATCTGTTCCACAGTCGCGTTTGAGAACTAAGGGTGATC
Source organism: Forbesichthys agassizii (assembly GCA_026546735.1). NCBI lineage: Eukaryota > Metazoa > Chordata > Actinopteri > Percopsiformes > Amblyopsidae > Forbesichthys > Forbesichthys agassizii. Next base: position 1,057,838 of record JAODLL010000017.1, read on the forward strand.
GTGCATTTTCTGTTGTGGCCCCGAGACTGTGGAACAAGCTTCCTTTTTCTATTAGAGCGTCTTCCACCATTGAGACATTTAAGTCTCTTCTAAAGACACACTTGTACTCTTTAGCATTCAAGTAAGTTCTGGGACACTATAACTGTCTTGTTTGTTGTGTATTGTGTTTTATTGTTTTATTGTTTTATTGTATTTATTAATTGTATTGCATTGATGTGTACAGCACTTTGGTCAGCATTTGCTGTTTTTAAATGTGCTTTATAAATAAAATTACTTGACTTGACTTACGGTGTGACCTGCATCATAATATATATCTTGTATAAGTATAAGTATATGCAAAAGATACTGTACTTCAATATTGGACAGTTTATTTATTGATTGCATTTATTGGTCCTTTTGAAATCGAAATCCAAAACGGTTAGGAATCAGGATCAGTTTTACCAAGGTTTTATTTAATTAGAAGTGAAAACAGAATCAACCACGATGAAGATTTGTTCCAGCTAGTCTCTGATGACTGGCTAGTTCCCAGGGTTGAGGAGAGAAGTGTGGCCCCCTCAAGTGTCACCTACTTGGGTGTGAGGTTTCCTCACCTCAGTGACTGTTGTCTCCATCATGGTCTGTGTACCAAGCCACTCCTCCCATGGTCTTAACACAATATCACCTCACACTTGTCTTGCTCAGTTTCTGATCGCTCGTAATATCTTTTTGTGAACGTTTGTTTATGTAATATTTGTCCTCTAAGATACAAAAACCCCTCTTCCAATTCCCCCACCCCATACACACAAGTAAATAAACAAGTAAAAGAAAAACAATTTTAAAAAGTTATATAATATACGTATATTGTATATACAGCTAATAAATCATAGAACCTAAAATATTTCAACCTAAGGAGACAATATCCAAAACAAACATTGTCATAATACAAATAATTTCCAATCATTTAGGCATATCATTTAAAAATACCAATATTAGTGAATAGATAGGGGGTGGGGAATCTCACCTGTTTTATGTCAAGTCATAACAAAATATGAAAAGTAATATTTCGATAGTCTATTGCAATTGTTCTAATACAAGCGAACACCCTGTCTTGACATTGTTATTGTTTTGATATTGCTACAGGCAGGAAGCCAATGCATGCAAGAATTAGGTTATGTTTGGCTGCTGGACTTAATACACTTATTTTTTGCTATTTCGCACCACTGCCCCCTAGTGGTAGTCAATATCTGAATATCAACGTATTTTATACAGTAGTAGTGTTGTGAACAGATGGAGCCAGGCCCGCATTAACCTGCCTTTAGGCCCTGGGGCTGAGCGGTTTCATATAAGCCCCCCCTTGTCACAATAAAAACAATACAAATGTATAATAACCACTTGTCTATGCAGTGCAACAGTAAGCTATTTGTTTCTCTCTGAAGACAGCTATTCTTAAATAGTTTTTTTAAGCACGACAAAAAGTTGCACAGGCGACTGGAACGCAATGGGTAGGCCTATCGTCACACATGATAAATTAACATCAGCCAGTATTCGCCTCCCAATAATTTCCATTACATGGGAGAGAAGAGGCAAATAAAATCCTATGGTGATGCAAAATCGCATCTTTACTTTATCCAGAGTTCAACACAGATGAACTTTCACTGCTGAATTCACAGCCTCAAACATCAGCAAGGACGTGCGTGTGCAATTAGCAGTATTTTTCTTAGCAAGGCAGGATGGATTGCGGTGCTAACCATTAAAATGTCTATCCAGGCGGTTTTGTACTAAGTTTATAATGATAATTACAATCCCTTACACATTTTCCCAATGAAAAACAACATAGGTGCGCTAAAGTTATATCTGACGGTGACCAACAACCTCATACCGACTGTGAGTAAGGCCATTTGTGTGACTGTGGGGGGATTTATTACGGCTCCATATTAAGTCACCATAGCTCCCATTCACATAGATGCGCATGTTTTCTCCAGACTTCAGTGGATGTGCAGCATATCTTACTGACTGTCTTGTCTCCACATTCATCAATTTGGTATTCACAAAACAACAGCTAGTATCCTGCGAAGAACGCAACCAGGAAGTAATCAAGTTAAACTGTTTAGGGGATATTCTTTCAATTGGGTTATGGAACGGTTGATAACCTTTCCTTCTGCTTCCAAATCAATCGTGTTGGGCCTCTCTCTTCAGGCGTATATTCCGAGCATTTTAATTCGTGTTGGGCTTTTAACCTGATTCCAATCAGAATAGTAGGGTCCATGTAAACGCAGCTACTTTGATTTAGCCATGCAGCCACTACCTTCTGCCATTAGCTAATGGACTACATATGGATGGGCTACTGTATGTACAGTAAGTGTCATGCTTCCCACGTGAGTTACTTGTAAATTGGACGAATCAGAAACCAAAACCATGAATATCAAGTGATGGACAGAAAATTCAACAAATTATTGAACACATCTTCTTTTCCATTGTCTTCATAGGCCCTGGGGCTTCAGGCCAGGCCTGTGCATTAAAGCTGGCTTGGATGGAGCCGACCAATATTGAAACATTTTACCAGTATCTCAATATCAATTGACAATATTTTATTTAAAAAATGTAAGAGCTAAACCTATCTATCCATACAAAAGTGAAAGTCTATATTATTTGTAGTCTGCAAGGCCTTGTGGCTTTTTATCCACATTCTCCGCATGTTGGCAGTGGTTAATTATGTTGCACTTACATTATGATCTAATGAATGTAGGCCATCATGTGGCAACAGGTTGTGTGCATTAAAACGCTATCATTCCTATTTGACTCAGTCATCCACTTTTGACCCCCCCTCACAACTTGTCCGTCGTGACCTAATGCTCTGAACTGTAGTGAACTTTGTGCAGGTTCAAATTCCCCTCCCTGTTTCTTTCCCATGTATAGGTGAGAGAGGAGCTTTGTAGTCAGTGCTAATGTGGGTGTGAACAAATAGGCACCTAGAGGTAATGGCAATTGTGTAGCCCCAATATTGACAGACAAAGACCAATATCTATCTGAAAAACAAAAAACACACATAAAAGTGTTTTGTTTTGTTTTGTGTTTTTCTCTTTTGCAAAATAATAATACTAAACATAATAATACATATTTACATTTTTTGGGGATATTTTTCAAGATAGAATCCAGCCAAATGTTGAAATGTCACTTCATTATTCATTTAGAAGCTGTGTTCGCTCCATGACTGTGTGTGACATGTTCTGTCATGTGAGTGTGATGGTCGACACCAAAGGAAGGTGGCAGAGTGGAGGTGTGACTTTAGAATTCCCACACTCTAACCATGGGAACAGAGCTTGTTGTATGCATTCCTTTGTGCGTTTCAAGTTGTAGCCATGTGATGTCGCTGTGGTGCTGCTATACGCGTTTCTGACAGCAGCGTCTGGCGTTAACAAGTAGGCATGTTTTTAATGTACCTTGATCAAAAAAAATGCTAATGTAAAAACATTAATTCTTATGTTGTACAGGATTAGGCTGCAATGTGGTAAATGTTGGTGAACTAATGTATTAAATAAAATCAGGTATTATTATTATTATTATTTTAATATTTTAATATTTTATATATTAAGTAAAACTATTTTAATGCGCTCAGGCTTTGGCCATGGTATTCCATTAATTGGATCATTCAACCAGCAGAGAGCGCAAGATATTTAAAAGTACCATGCCAAGTTTGCCAACGCAACCGTCATACAGTTGTAACTTGAAAATGTTTCCAGCTGAGGGCTGTGTTGCACTTTTTGAGAACGCAGAGAGTCGTCTTCAATAATAATGACTAGACCAATACACCACGTTACATGTGGGTTCTGTACAAGAAAATTAACAAAACACAGGAGAATGTAAAAACTAATATTTCACTAAATTAGGCTAATACAAATACGAATGCCTATATGTAGCCAACAGAGCATTATGTGTTATGTTCGCATATCATCATTGTTAGTATAGGCTATCTTTGGCCTATTCGTAATTTTCACAGGCTGGACTTAACTGTGAAAGTAGGCATCTAGCCTACAGGTAGATTTATATCATATAGACAAGGTTTGGACCTAACCAGCCGAATGCCACCAAGGAAACCACACAGGATACAGTCCTCCTGCCAACCCATACACATTCTGTCTGTCTTTGAAATATATAGCTAGCTGTTGTGCTTTTTTACACCTTGTTATTTCGCCCCCACATTAATAGTTAGTTTGGTCTTTTTTCCTCGAGACGTGCGTGGTAGAGATAATTACAATTTCAGCAACGTTTGCCAGGTGATTACGCGATAATCCCCTATTTCATTTGGTAAGTCACGCATTGATTTAACTCAGAGTTGGACCTAATGGAGTGTCTTTTCCGCTGCCACGATGATTTGTATTCCAGGGCGACAGGACAGCGGTGGATTGAGAGCAGGGAAAAAGTCGCTCATCGGCCCCGTTCTTTCCATTGAAGATGAACAACGTTCACCACAGTAGGCTACGATGAATTCAAAGGCCAAATCACCGTGATAGCTGCCGAGAGCCAGCTTGTGATGCGCTATAAAACAATAATGATAAAGTTGTTTTTTGTTCGCTAATGCAGAAAACTAAGTCCTACACTTGCACGTATAGGCTAGGCCTTCTATATATAATTACAGGACAAGGAGAGATTGCATTTATTAAAAAGGCAGGGGTAAAAATAAAGGGACTAGAAAAGGGAAGAAAGATCTGATTGGTATTCACCTGTCTCTCTGGATCAATAAAGGTAATTTGGGCTGATTCCTCCCTGTAGGCCTTTTAGCGGACTGAAGCGGAGCAGGGTCAACCACTGCTGAGCTGCAGGGAGCTGGAATAACTTAGAAACACACTCCGCAAATTACTGCCTATGTTTGAGAATCTCTCGTTCTGCCGTTTCCCTGCATTGACAAGATCTAGGGTGAGAGAGGCATGGCGACGCATAGCCCTCTCGCAAATGTGGCATTGAGCGATGTAGCATAGTGCATTCACACCTTACACATTTAAAAGGCTGTATTTGATCCTTTTAATTAGCTTAATCCGTGAAATGTTGTAGGCTACTTATTTTTTACTGGACTGGACTCACTTTCTTTAGATAACAAGGATGCTATAATAGCCTAACCCTCCCAGCCAAGATGGCATTATAATATGTTAAAACATCTGACCTTATGACCTTTTATAAATTACACATACAGTATATTCCCTTAGATTATTTTACTTAAATAGAAAGAAATACAAATACAAATAATTACACAATTAGAATAATATAGCTAAGTTATATGCACATTATTCTACAGCTATGTAAGCAAAATAGGTATACTTTATAAGGGTGGAACAGTGGGGCTCATGTTCAGATCTATCTCCATAAATAATCATGAAACAACACATTGGGTTGAAAGAGCAATATACATTGAATTACAAACTATAATTTATTTGTATAGTCTTTAATCATAAAACAGTATCAAAGGCCTGCACAGGCCTATTTTTACATGTAAACAAACCCCCAGCCCACCAGCCCCTCTGCCCCATCCTCTGGTTGGAGGATTGGGTGGTGGACTGAATGTTGTACACTAAGTAAAACATATACAAATGTGTTGATTGACATCACAAGAAGAAGCGGCTAGTGGGATTGCAGGTACTCCAATTAAGTAGAAGAAGAGATCTTTCAGAATCTGGTGTTTTCTATGGTGACCTTGCACATGCCTGTGTGTGTTTCATTATTACTGGTCCCATCAGATGATAAGCATGGAGGTTGTTGTCTGTCATGTCTGAGAGGAATGCTCTATGTCAGGGTGGAAGGATGGGTTGGAATCACGGGATCCCCGAGCGAGAGGCCCCCAGCAGGAGTAAACCAACAAACCTCACACTCAGTAGCCTATATTTGTAACTGTTGTACAGTTTGGACTACCTGCAACGTGTACAGTGTGTGTTTTGGTTCTCTTTTAGCACTTACAAAGAAACATTTACATGTTCAAGCATGGATATTTGAAGAGATCAGATGAAAAAACCTCTAAATCTATCTGACATATTTTGTTCTTTAATTTGCAATATTTAAATAATTAGTTACATTTTTGGAAGATATAACTTTTTTTTCAGTGACAAAAAAATGTTTAATTGTAATAAAAGTGAAATTTGTGAACACAAGTATTGAAACATAATAAATAATGCTGTTTTAATAATGCTGTTTTAAATAGTTAATTGCAGCTTTTTTTCAGATGGACTTATAGGTTTTTGTAAGTTTGCACACAAGGTGAAAATGATGGACAACCTCGTCCTAGAGACATTTCTTCATGTTTGTTGAGTTACCGTGGCTGTTGGTCTGTTGGAGGAAATGACCTCATACTTGCTGTTGTCTACAAACAAGTTAAGATGCATGTAGTCCAACAATGTGCCTATACAGTAAATCCAGTATCTTGATCACACAGAGGATATTTGAGCTATACCAGGCAGTCTCATCACCAAACCAAACAACAGACACATCAAGCAACTACAACTATCCCCACTTACACTATAACTTGGTTGTAAACCAAAATAAAATGTTTCCATTCATGTTCACACAGTAAAAATATGTCACACCAAACATTGAAACATTGCTTCTTAAACATAACAAATTCAGAGTGTACACTCTGCAAAAAAAAACACAAATTATGTACATTACCACTATAAAACCATTTTTTTCTCTAATACCAACTTTTATTGACATTTCAGGCTCACACTCAATCATGTGAACTTCTCAATAAGTAATTAATATACAGACAACATAATTCTTTCTAAACACCTGTAACCCTTTATGATCTGTGAAAACACGTAAAGTGAATCAGCCGTGAATCAACAGTTATGATCTGTGAAATACATGACTGTGGTGGATGAAGTAGGCTGTATACTGTACAACGGTTTTGCTATAGGTTTCTCAGATGCTGATATTGCAACATTAAAATATTCTACATTAATGTTATAATGCATCAAGAAAAACAACTGAAAAGAACAAGTGCTTTCCACATTTCATAAAATAGTCATTCTTAAATTTCCCAATCTTCCCCTTGAACTGGAATTTTCCACCAACCTCATTCGTTGTTTCTTGAAGAAGCACATATTGATAGTCCAACATGTGTGGAACTGTTTAAGGCGAGAGAAAGCTGACAAGTCATTTCCATTCGGGTACCATGACCTAATCACCATATCTTATTATCATTCACATAAAAACACTAATTACAAAGGCAGGGTGAACCTGATTTATGCAAATGGGAACGTGAATATTCGAAGGATGGATTCATCTAGAGTATAGGACCCTGTGCTGGTGTTAACTGTGATTAGCATGTGATTAGCATAGCATGGCTTACATCTGCTGGAAACCTGCTTCTGACAGATCTGGTGCACATAACACACACATCTACATGATGACGGGGGTTTGCTTGTGAGCTCCTGCGATACGGGAAAATAAAATGAATACAAAATGAACAATTTTGATTTCACCCTCAAAACCAAAATATCGAATTCATTCTGCGAATCCAAACAGACGTGTGTCGGGGCATGAGCACCACAGCAAGAACTTCCGAACTTCACATTTCTATCTTTCTTATAAGTTATAGGTCTTTGTAGCAGATAGGATGGTTTACATCAAACTCATGCTTTTAAAAAAAATGGTTAGCCTACAGTATATAACCACTTTTAAAATCATATGATGAGCCATGTTTGGGACAATACATTAACCAATGATTGTTCACAACAAGCATTGGCAGCACTTGAGCTATTTAAACACATCCATGTGTTTAGGCTGAAAGATAAAATAATATCTTATTATTAAATTATTATTAATTATTATATGCAATCTTGTTTTAAGATAAGATTGCTTGTGCTATATCTCAGTGTGATATATCTTAATAAACCCCCTTGATCTCCACCTTGTGTTGAGCAGCACCATACAGTAAAGTGTCTCACACGAGACACGCAACGTGGTTTGGAACCCTTCTCAGCAATTTGGGTGGGTGGCTGGGTCTGTCTGTCTGTCTGTCTGTCTGTCTGTCTGTCTGTCTGTCAGTATCTCTCTCTCTCTCTCTCCCAGTCTCTCCCAGTCTCTCCCAGTGTGGTGCTTCACTCCGATCCATCTGCTGCAGGGGCCTGACCACCTCCCTGGGCTCCTGTGACCGGACGGGAGGATGCGTTTGTTTAAGGAGACACAAGTGCACAATGAGAGGGGGCCCATGCTGCTGTCCTTGCCCTGATCCCTCCATTGAGGGGCTTCGGGGCCTTACCCCCCCCCCCCCCTCCCCCCCAACCCCCCCTCAACCCCACCCCCACCCCCCCTGATGAGGCAGAAGCTATTGGATGCCCGGTGCCCTACACATGGCACTCCACCAGAATGAGCCCCATTGACAAGGGTAACAGATTGGCGATGAGTGTCTCACATGCACCCCCCCCACCCCCCCTCTCTCTGTGTCAGCGGTGAGTCAAAGACAAATCCCGTGTCTCCTTCTATTCTAATACAAATTGACAAGAGGTAGTGGATTTAAGAGGGTGGCGGAAGCCGATGCTGGCTAATCTGTATTGAAAGGGAAAGGTGATGTGGAGTGCTGTCCTTTTCTGCCACGGGATTTGTCTCGTCCACGTTCCTGTTGGCTGGCGTTTTGGGCATTAGCCAAGATGGGACTCCTGTCACCGACCAGAAACCATGCTATAACATTGAAGTGATTCCTCCATGAGCGTGCACTGTCTGTGTGTGTGTGTGTGTGTGTGTGTGTGTGGCTGGAGTGAATTCATCATTAACCGGGGAGAGGGTCATATGGCTGTAATGACCATCCTCAGGTGTTGGTGCTGATAGCTTCATTCACGGTGATGTTTGCTGTCGGGAATCAGGTCCTTCTCCCCCCCCCCTCCTCCCTACACACACACCCTCCCCTCCCCTCCCTTCCATGACCCCCTGCACCCCCTCTGCCCCCCTACTGCCCTGTTCCCGGTCCCCCTCGGCTACAGCTAATACCGTGCTCATTACAACGCTATCGATTGGCCCTCGCTGCACAGCATAGGGCAGGCGAACCCTCTCCACTCTTCTGTTTTGTCATCCTATTGCCTATACCTTTATGGACCATGTTCTCCCTGGTCCCAAAATGTCTGTTCTGTTTGTAAGCTATAGTGTCTTCTACGCTAAGCCTTGGTGCTAAAGCTCTCATTCGGAGCAGTTTAGACTAGAGCAAGAGCGATACTAAAATCAAAGAAACAGTAGCTTTCTAATATAACTTGTTGCACAAATATTTATACCCTCCTTCCTACAGAAATACAGTGTTTTATATATCACATTATACACCCATATGCTGCGGTGTGATCTGTGTTTGTCATTGCTTCAAGTGTTTGATGTTGGAGGCACATCCTGCATACACATCTGAAGGAAGAGCACTCGACGACTCTCCTTCCCTCTACCCC
>JAODLL010000017.1:1071766-1093555 GCA_026546735.1 Forbesichthys agassizii
ATATATATGTCTCATACAAGTGTTTTGTGTTTAAGGTTGTTAGTAAAACATGTTTATATCTGTGTGCTCCAAAAGTGTTTGGAAGAGCAGTACATAAACGGAACACTGAGCTGGTGTCCGTTCAATGGTGGAAGCGGTCAATCAAAGCTCAAAAGGTTGCCAAGTTCTTTCCAGCAACGTTGACGTTGACAAATTTCAAAGGAAACTTACCAACAAGCAATACTGCCAGAATCACAACACTCAGCTGAAAGGGAAAATATTAAATGATTTAAATGTTGATCAATGCATCAATTATTATTCACACAAAAAACATATAATACAAATTATAATAACATTATTGGAATTATAAAAGCATTCAGTACCAACTGGATCATGATTGCAGATTATTCTGTTTTTCTTGAATTTGTAATCTGCCCTAAGGAAAGAGTAATGTTAAGTACAGTAAACATGACAATTCAACATAAGAGGAATATGTGAAGCTGATAAAATCAAAAAGTATTTTAGTCAATGGATTGTGTTTATATGAAAGAAAAATATCTATACTATAACCCTTATTAATGTAATACTATACTATAATGCATATCTGATAATATAGAATAATATATTTACTATACTTGAATAAAGATTCCCATCGTTTTTATATTTTCAGTTAAAAGCTTTATATCAATGGAAATCTTTTTTTTCAATGTTATTGAACAAACTGCAAAAACTAGTATTCTTTCTAGTTTCTGTGACCTAATGTGAGCATAGTCTCTCATTAAATATGTTTCAGATTCACCTTCACTGAAAAAAGGTGTAATAGCCTCTATTATGACTGCAACAAAAACACTGTCACAGGAAGAATGGCTATGCAAATAGATCAGATTTCCTATGTTATGTACTACAGTATGTGTCATACCTGTACTGTACAGTTTAACAACTTTCTGGGAAAATTGAAAAGATACTGTACTAGTCTTTTCACACTGTACTTTTTCTCAGAATTCTTAGAATGCTCTTAGCCCCATAGGGCTAACCCTGATTTTTGCCTACAATATTGCACGCTGGCAACGTTGGATAGCTGGTTCAGAGTTTGTGGGTGATTATCGACTAAACACATGTGCCAGTGTGAAATGGTGGTGGTGGGGGGGTGGGGGCGGGGTGGGGGGGGTTGGGGGGGTGATGGGAGGAATAACAAACATTTGCTGTTGCATGTTCCAACAGGCATTTAACTTAGGACTGCTCAAAGTGCAGTATGAATCATATAGGTTTACAATGTGTGTGTGAAGATGGACTAAGCTGTTCAACTGTTAAGTTAGATGCTCTTACTGTATGTGTGTACTGTACAGTATGGGTGCTTGTGTGTGCGCGTGCGAGTGTGTGCTGATATAAATAATACGGAGTAATTAGGTTGTCTACTAGTAACTTAAATGAAAACTTTTAGTGTATCACTGAAATAAAATGTTAACACATCACCATCATATACTCATCTACATTGTAATTTCCATGAATATTTGCACTAGCTTCCCTTTATTGCAACACTAGCCAACTCATTGTTGAAAATACATAACCAAACAAACAGTCAGTACCTAAAGTCAAACCCATTTGAATGACCTTGCAAAATTGTTGTCCATGTTGCATTGTGGGTAAATACAGTGAGTGTCCTTTACCTTTTTGTCACAGGCCCCAGGGGTCTGTAAGACAAGCCGTCACATAAAAAGCAATAGAGCTGGCTGGGATAGGGTGCTTGCTAATCTCTCTTGTATTCTCAGCCTCCTATTCCATGTGTGTCATGTGTGTCAATCAATACATTCGGTCAAACACACTGGCCTAAAAGTACAGCACTAATTGTGTTGGGAAATGACCAACACATGTCCCCAACCCAGAATGTGAGGTGCCGCAGGCCGATGGTTCATGATTCCATATTTCATAGTGAACCATTACAGAAAATCGCTAACTGAAGTTTTTCAAAACTCTTACTCTTACAACTACCTCACACAATTAGCCAAATACTACATTTTATTGTTAAAATTACATCTTCTTCATTAATTAATCACTAACTCTACAATTCAAAACGCCAAAAAAAACTTCACATACACTAACTCTATCAAAATATGCAAATCCCACTCAAAATTACATATTTCTGTCAAAACACTGGAATGTTTTCTTTCCAAGAGGAACATTTTGTCAATCATAAAACACTGACTTTCAAAATAAGAAAAGCTGATTCAGTAGCATTACAAAAACTGCATTCCTTTTTATGTTTCTGATCTACCTGCATACAATGTAAACATTTTTTTTCACATTTTTCCTTTCTTTTTACTGTAAACCACACAAATGTGTGCATTTTGCAAATGTAATTATGTAAGAGTAAATTAGTCACCTTTGCTCAGTAAAATCTAGACAAAAATTTGACAGTTTTGTATAAGCTTTATTACTGTAGCAACATGAAATTGCAGCCAGTGATAAATAATCTAACCTATGTGCCCATTGGTTCAAAATGTGTAAAACAAAAAAAAGACTGTCGGTTGGCAGTCTCTATGGCCTCAGCCACCCAGTGGGAGAGTCTTTGTTTCTCGCACTGGGAGAACAAACCAAACAAATAACTGGTCCGAGACCCTAATGCCCTCATTAGCCTTTATATAGCGCCTCAGTCCTCTCACGGGGCATAACTTGTTCGGCCTTTCTACAGAGGAAAACGGCGGAAATATTCATCCAGGCTGATCACCTGGTTGACGTACGTGGGCAACAGGACCTTGGGCAAAAATGCCACATTGGGCCAGAGCGACACCCCAGAGCCATCCACCGAAGACAGAGGGGGATCACAGAGAGCATGGATCTCACTCACCCTTTTGGCAGAGGTCACAGCCAAAAGGAATGCCAGCTTCAATGACAACCATTTAAGGTCAGCTTGTGCCATAGGTCAAAGGGAGGGCCCCCAAGGTCTTGCAGCACCAATGGCAATTCCCAAGCTGGCGTCCGCCTCACCCTAATGAAACAGAGTCTGCTAGCCCCCGTAGATATTGGCACACCAGAGGATGACACCCCAATGACCTTCTCTTCAACCTGAAGGTGACGAGCTAATATAGCTGCCACGTGGACACTCATAGTGGTGGCCGCACGGTCAGCCTCCATAAGCGACAACTGGCAAAGGAGCAGAAGAAGGCAGCTGTCCTCTAACTGCGCACCATGATGTGAACATGGCCCAGCAATTGTCATAGAAAACCCATGTAGATGGAGCTCTGGCATGCTGGGTCGTTTCCAGAACCGAAGGGTCAAGACCAGTCAGCAGTAGGTAGGTCGTTAACTTTATTAATACCCAAAGGTACTGTAGATTTGTTTTGCAGTGAAGAATCATCATCGCAGTTCATCATGACAGACAACCGACAAACATGGATTATAACAGTTCATAGTACCATACATATTCATTTGTGTATACATGTAAAATAATAAGAACATATATAAAAACCATAAAACTAGATATACACATACAGTATATACATATACACACATACACACATATATACATATACTGTAATATATGTTAGTGCCCCCGTCTAGCGCTCTCTCCCCCTCTCTCTCTCTTTCTCTCTCGCTCTCTCTCTCTCTCTCTCGCTCTTTCTCTCGCACTCTCTCTCTCTTCCCCCAGATCCTGGCTGCACCAGCTGTTCAGCCCGTTCAGCAATCGCCAGCGGCCTATATCTCTCGGCTCCTGCTGACACCTGTTGTCAGATCGTTTTCGTACCTTGCCTGAAATGCTACTTTGTCTAGTCTTTGCTAAATCTGTTGCCGAACCCTGCCTGTTTTTGATTTAGACTCAGCCTGTCGTTTTCGGATTATCTGTTTTTGCCTATACCGGATTTAGACCTTATGAGTTTGGATTGTGGAATAACATTAAATCTTGTGTGAAAACACACACACACACACACACACACACACACACACACACACACACACACATACACATATATAAAAATTAAATACAGAAGACTATCATCTGACCATTGCTGCTTATAAATGGTTTAATTGACTAATGGCTGACGGGACAAAGCTGTTTTTGTATCGATTAGTTCTGCATTTTGGAACTCTAAACCTTCGCCCAGATGGGAGACACTGAATTTCATTATGCAGGGGGTGGGTGACATCTCTTAAAATGGACCCAGTGATTCGCTGTAACTGTCTGGTATACAGGGACCCTGGGCTAAACTGAGACTCACCAATCAGCCTACTTGACCATTTAACGATTTGATTCAAACTGTTTCTGTTTTTTTTGCAGTAGGTCTGACCCTGCAGAAGCCACACCCATAGCTGCAACTGCCCCGGATCCAGTTGCCAAACCTCGCCATTCAGTTGCGGTAGCAGATCCCGCCTGCCCGGGAGCTGCCATGGGCTGCCTCCCAACAGTTCCAACAGTAATGGGAACCAGTGTCTCAGGAGCCACCATCATCTGAGGATATATAAGTTTCGCATTCTAACACACACATCCCTGTTATTCCTAGTGCACCCAGGTGACAGGTTCACATCCATCGACCTGAAGTACACTTTTTTCCATATCCCGATATCCTCCCACAGGAAATATCTGAGGTTTGCCTTTCTAGGCATAACGTACAAATACAAGGTTCTCATTTTTGGTCTGTCACTGAGTCCGAGAGTATTCGTACAGTGTTCAGAGGCAGCGATAGCCCCTATCAGACTGCGTGGCATTCACCTGGCTAATTCTAGCGAAATTGTTCCAGGAGGCGTCGTTACACACAGCGTTGGTGACTAACCATTTAAAGGACTTGAGTTTCGTACTAAACATAGACAAGTCTGTTTTGGCGCCAGGTCAGAATGTACTCTTCCTTGGGCTGTCTCTGAATTTAGTGATTCTCAGGGCACGCCTGTTAGCGGAGAATTACATTTTTCAGAGCGTGTCTCTCTCTTTTCCAAGTAGGAAAGACTGTCACCTTCAGACTATGCCTACGGTTGCTAGGGTTGATGGCCTCAACCTGTCCTATACAGGAAGGTAGTCACCACGGACATGTGTTTGACAGGCTAGGGGGGCACTCATGAGGGCAGAACGGTGAATGGATTGTGTAGCGAGGGAAGTCACCTCCATATCAATTACCTCGAGCGGTGTTTCTGACCCTAAAACATTTTGCTCCGCTGCTTCTCGGGCACCATGTGCGGGTGAGGACAGACAATATGACAGTTGCTCATATCAACTGTCTGGGCGGCCTGCGTTCCTGTCGGTTGCACACACTGGCACACACTGGCATGCAGACTGTTGTTGTGGGGTGACAAGCGTCTACTGTCATTACGGGCGACACATGAGGGCGGAACTTTGGGGCAGATCTCCTGTCCAGGGGCAATCTGCTCTACGGCGAGTGGAGGTTGCTCCTGGATGTGGAAGAACTTGTGTGGACACCTTATAGCAGGGCTGTAGTGGATCTCTTCGCATCGATGGAGAACACACAATGTCCGCTGTTTTTCTCAATACTCGATCCAGAAGAGCCTCTCAGGGTGGACGTGCTGGCGCACGATTGGCCACGTGTCCACCTTACGTGTTTCAACCTCTGGCTCTAATACCACCCACTCTGTCCAGAGTAAGGGATTATCACCACAAGTTGATTTTGATCACTCCCAATTGACCCGCGATTTGGAGTTTTTGTTGGCGGAGGTAAACCAACTCCTATGCGACCAGCCGATGCCACTTCCTCTGCGTAGGGACCTGCTCTGTCAGGCATGCAGGGAAATGTTTAATCCTTACTCGGAGCGTTTCTCCCTGTGGGCCTAGCCCGTGAGTGGTATAATTTAAATACGGTGGGGCTCTTTTTGAATGTGATAGCGACCATTCAGAATGCGAGAGCTTTCTCCACTAGGTTCTTCTACACAGCGAAATGGCGGCTGAGGTGTGTTGTGAAAAGGAAGGGGATATTATGTGGGAATAATTCTATCATTCCTTCAGGACTTGATGGATAATGGAAAAGGTTTTTCCATTCTCTCATTTTCTTTCTCATGCTCTTCTTTGGATCTGGTTGCTTTCTCCCCACTGCCGTTCTCGTCTCAAGAGGAACAGCGTTTGCACATGTTGTGTCCGGTCCGTGAATTGTATATCTACATGGACAGGACTAACGGGTTCAGGAAGAGTGAACAATTGCTTGTCTCCTGGGCTAAACCTTGTGTGGGTAAGCCTGTGACAAAGCAGAGGCTCTCTCACTGGATTGTGGGAGCTATTGTTTTGGCGTATACGAGTAGAGGCCTCCAGCCCCCTACTGGCTTGCGGGCTCATTCTACTCGTGGCCTGGTGGCATCATGGGCCCTGTTTAGAGGTATCTCTATCCAGGAGATATGTGCAGTGGCAAGCCGGTCCTCTTACCTTTGCTAATTTCTATAGACAGGATGTCACCGCCCTGAGTCTAGCCCACATTATTTTAAGCGTTGGGTCCTCGAGGGTGCGAGACTCTGGTGGCCCTGTCTAGAGGCTGGTGGTCAGTCTTCGAGTTGAGCTCGTCTGACAATACGTGAGTCTCCATATCCCATAGTGAGACATGGAAGCGAATGCTATGAAAGAGAACTAGAGTTACCCTAGCGTTGTAACTAGTTTCTCTGAGTAGCATGAGTGAGATGTCTCAACTGACCACCCTTCTTGCTGGGGGGAAGCGAGAAGAGGTGTGCTTGCTTGAATGACGATTCTGACGCTGTGTGGGGTACTTATAGGTGGGTGGTACCTGCCACTGCGTCAGAGAGATTACCAGCCATTCACGGCTGGCGTAGTGAAATACATGCTTCTGAGGAATCCACTAGGGGCGCATCCCATAGTGAGACATCTCACTCATGCTACTCAGAGAACCTTGTTACAACGCTAGTATAACTCTACATTTTACACGATAACATTATATGAAAGCAAACAGAGGGGAAAATAACCATGTTTTCTTGTGACAGTTGCTTGGCAGAAAAGTTTGAACTTCTTTACAACTGTTGCATGATGTAAACCCATCAGTGAACAAATTGATGGCCCCACGCTATTATCTTCTATGGTCAAGTGAATGTGGGCGTTCTTGATTCATTAGCCAATAATATTTTGATATTGTATGGAGTGAGGGCATTCGAAGATTGGAACATCATTCAACTAATTCAAAATACCCCAATTGTGAGTTATGCTGCTATGTTGTGACTTTATTGTGACTACCAGGCTGATCTTACGCCAAATACATTTTTGTAGGCTACCGTGCTGTAGTTTACCCACCGGCACAGTAGGACTTGATGGAGCAATATTACTAGGCTATAGAGAATCAAGATAAATTAAACTGAATATCAGTGGACTAACTATACAGTTTAGATCAATATTTTTGTTTGAAATGGAAAATATCACGTGAAGAGGACCTGACGCTGATTTAATTTCGAGAATGCCTATTCAAAGGACACCTGTAAGGCTATTACAACAGCTAGGCTATGTTAATATTGCTGTTGAGTGGGAGATGACTAAATGTTTCAACTTGGAAAAACTAGTTTTGATCTGTAGACTATCCAGTCTCTGCCTTGTGACTGTTTAATGAAAGCAGCTGTAAAACACCTGCACATCATATACCGTGGCTGCATGCATGCGTCAGAATGACATCTTCTAGGATGAGAGCACAGAGCAGCTCCAGCGAGTGAAATACGGGGAGAACATTTTCATTTTGATTTCAATATTGCATTTTAGAGGAAAAATGTGAAGTATTTGTGAACATTCTAGAGCATCGGAATGACTGACATTGATGGACCTAGGAATTTCTTTCCCATGGCAACATTTAACGAATGGTTTGCCCACTCGGCTGTCTTCTTTGAGACGTGGCAGACTAAACAGAAGGATATGAAAATGTTTTACGAAATTGCGGCATTTTGAACAACACCGGTCAAGCTCTAATGCTTTCGATGAGGATAAGGTAAAGCCTAAGGCCGTTCACGGGAGAGACAGGCCCGGAGCCCTTAGCCCAGAGCCTTGAGCCTGGTGTTGCAACATGAAATGGCAACCATTGATACATTATCTAACCTATGTGACTTTTGGTTCCAAATGTGTAAACATACAGTCAAGTACACAATTTGAAACAAAACAAAAGGAACAGAAGGGAAAGAAACAAAAATACACAGTTCTGTTCCACCGTAATCCATACAATCTTCAGCATCCATATGTACTTCAGTAAGAGATGCTCTCCTTTGAACACCACAAAGCATTCAGGCCCCGATCACTTAGAGTCCCGTCGCTATAGACGCACGCGTCCGCATCAAACACGTTTTGATAAAGGCCCAATCACAGAGATTGGCTGCCTGGGCCAAAGAGATTGGCTTCCTGGGCAGAATGTGACAATGACAAGCCGTGCGACTCCCTGCCTTATGCTGAAAAGTTGAGGATATTTTACTGTGAAGTGCAGCGCAAGAGAAGAGCACATGCCAGGCACAGAAAAAAAATGTTTTTTACTCGCGACGTATTTCTATAGCCGACGTGTCTCTGTGTGATCGGGGCCTCTCTCCCCCTACCACTTTTTCTCCCTTCTGGTCAAACTGCTACTCTCCCTGGTCCTTTACCTCTACCGTTGGACATGATTCTGTCTTTTTTCACAGTTAGTCTGTATCCACACTAGATAAACAATCAATCCCTATACTGCTTTGTGTTTGTCTATGGAATGCTGCTTTACTGTAGTCTGGACGGTGAGGCGGAATGAATGCGCATTATTGACACCTTGAAAACACTGTTGAAATTAAACCATATGTGGTCCAATACACATACGACTATGTTCAAACTGCGTTTGAGTAGCCTGCACCGGTGTTACGCTGAATTTTGTGTCCTGCCGGATTCAGTGACCCTTTCGAAAGTGCGCATGCACCACCTCCAATCGTGTACAATCTATTAACGGGAGCATGTGATTTCTCGTGCACTTTTTGTGTCTCACTCCCGACAGTGTTTTGGTTCAGGAAAGGGTTACTAAAAGGTTAACTAGCTATCGATGGTCATGAACTTACAGATGTTGGGTCAATTGTGTTTAGAGTTTTGAAAGTTTTACTACAGATTGTACAGAAAATGTAAGTAATTCAAACCTATACTTGAGATAGGCATAGGAGAAGGCCTACTATATTATATCATTCTGTGATTATGATAGAGATGTAATTACTATTTGGTTTGATTACTGTATATTTACTGTGTTTTAATAACTTTCTGTCAGAGAACTGCTGGATTTGTATGAAGATTCATGTAATAAAATGTGTGTGTGTGCGTGTGCTCAGTTATTAATTTCTCCTCCCCCTCTACTGTTGTCAAGGGGAGATGCTGCCACCATGTGTGGATGATGACGACTGGCTTTCCTTCAGCAATGTCTCCTATGTTGGGGTTGGTGTGCTGTATGCTGACTAGGGTCCCAAGGTATGGTGAGCAGACCCCCCCGCCACAAGGTTTCCGTGGATTCAGTGGCTTGGAGCCAGAAAAGTTTCCCTGTGAGACAATAAAGTACTTTACGTTATCTATACCAGGGGTCATCAACCTTTTAGGAGCTGAGAGATACTTCAAGGGTCCTGCGTAATATGAAGGACTACTTGTTCGAAATGTCCTAAATGAGAAAGTTATACGATTCACTAATGACAATATTATAAATATTCATATATTCGAAGAGAAGATCTGATCACGCTATGCTACATTATTGATTCCTCACAATATTAACAACACAGATAAATGCAACACCATTTCTGTTATTGAATCTAATTTCGTTTAAACGTTCGAAAGTCAGCATTATCATTACATCTCTGTTACTGTATTTGTGTGTAGCTTTCTTGTCAGTTTTGTATGAATGAGCATTTTTGTTAAAGCATTTTGTTCTAAATCACACCTGTTAAGCTTATATTTTTGTACAAATGATCACTTCTGCAACTTATTTTAGGAAACCATTAAATGCTGGGTCAGTTTTCGAGAATTTACCCTGCAATGCAAGTGTTATTGATAAAAAAAAAAAAACAGCATCACAATTAACATAACATTTTTAGATGGAGCTCCATGGCGAATAGTGCTATTTTTAGAACATGCTCTGCGGGCGACTATTCGTCCCTACGGGCGACCAGGTAACCGGGGGCACCGTGTTGGCTACTCCCGATCTATACCATATATTGTATGTAGAGTATATCTACTCTCCAAACACTTTAAGTGATTTTTTAAGGATTGTTAATAACAGACACACAGAGTGGGAGCTTGAATTTCATTTGTGAATGGACACGTCAAAGCATACCTAACCTTAGGACTGTAACTAAGGGTGTCTCCCGTGATGCTCTGGTGACAGGAAACACCCAAGTGTAATCATATCATCTGTGGAGTTTTTCCAGAAATTACATTACAAAGATGGTGGACACCTAATATCAAATTTTCCTTATTCAGTTCATGATATTGAATGGCTGTTTCTGTTGCTCTAATAATAGGAATTGGTTTACTTTGCGTGTGAGTTGCAAATTATTCCAGATAATGTGGTCATCTTCAAGACAGGCTCACATCACATTGACTGCAAACACAGGTTCAATGGTTATGACACAAAAGGAAATGCACTTTATACTCAGCACCCTGAGTCTTATATGTTGTGTGAGTTTTTTTCTGTTTATTTCTACATTACCTAAAACAATTGAGAATGTAGTTAGACCTGGTGTGTTCCTTGTTATAAGAGATAAGAGTTTTTGATTTGGTGATATGGACATGTATGTAACAATGGCAAATATAATAAATAATCCTCAACAGTCAGACATCATTCAAAACCACAACATTGTAATTACAACTCATTAGTTACCCAAGGAACAACACATCTTGTAATTACAAAACAATATTTCGTTAGTAAGTGTGGAATATCCTCCGTCAAGTAGATTTGTAAATACATGGGATTGTTCCACTTTTATTCAACCGTGTTGAACTGCATATTATATTGATGTGTATTAGATTGCATATGTTCTAACTGTGGCAAACCGCAAGGTATAAAGCAATGCTTTTATACTCTTCTTTTTTTAAGAACATAGCAAATCTGTAAACACGTAGCTACATTACAACATTATGCCCATTTCTTTTAAACATTTAAACAGATCATCATAATCACAAGTTTTTTTTAACACAGAAACTAGAGAAAACATATTTATTTTGTTATTGTTTTGTTATTGTTGTCATTCCATCCCTTTTTGAAGGATTTAGATAAATATTTACATCATAAAATACCTATTTAAACAGGTTAAGTTTAGAATATAATTATGATACCTGAAGTGGCTTGACAACTATAAATTGAGGGTAAATTAGTGAGACCATCCAAGTGTCAAGGGTCACTTAACTCTGCAAATGCCCAAGAAAATATGTATTAACTCTACAATACAGTAAATCAAAGATCATAACATTTTGAACACAAAACGACAAATACAAAAATGATCTTGTCCAGAATGAAAAGTGTAGACTTAGCTTACAATACATCTCCATAACATTGGAATACTAGGCATCAAACATTTAAAACATGCATATTCAACAATAAATATTTACAATGTGTATGTCCTGCAAATGTAGGTAACAAATGTACAGTATATCAGATATGTATAATTAGCTGTGCTCCATTCATTTGCATAGTTAAATCAACTTTAAATCTTCATAAATTACATGCACTTCATACATGTATCTTGTAGGAATGTTTTTCTGAATATAAACTCCTTTACTTGTGGTAAGGACTCATTCCCTACCCGGAGTAAGCACTCCATCAGTTTCCTTCTGAAAACCATGGACTCAGCTGTGTTAATCCTCATCCCAGCCGCTTCACACTCGGCTGAGAACCGATCCAGTGAGTGCTGGAGGTCATGGACCGACAATGCCATCAGGACCACATCATCTGCAAAAAGCAGCGATAAGATCCCCAGGCCACCAAACCACAACTTCTCCCCACAATGACAATGCCTCCATATCCTGTCCATGAATATCACAAACAGGATTGGTGACAAAGTGCAGCCCTGTCTGAGACCAACTCCCACCTGAAACAAGTCCGATTTACTGCAGAGAATCTGTTCACAGCTCTCGCTTTGGGCATACAGGGATTAGATTGCCCTTAAAAGGGACCCCCTCACCCTATACTCCTGCAGCACCTCATACTCCAAGGGCAAACTCCCAGGCCCCCTCCAGGATCCTTGCAAGAGTAAATGGCTGGTCCGTTGTTCCACGACAAGGACGAAATCCACCTTGTTCTTCTTCAATCTGAGGTTCGACAATTGGTCAAACCCTCCTCTCCAGCACCTTGGAGTAGACTTTACCAGGGAGGCTGAGTAGTGTGATACCCCTGTAGTTGGCACACACTCTCTGGTCCCCCTTTTTGAAGAGGGAATCCACCACCCCAGTCTGCCACTCTTTTGGCACTGTCCTCAACTAGAAAGCCTTTGGCGTCTTAGGATGAAGACTTCGGTCATTGACTGTTACGGCAAAACTACGGCGTTGCCACCGGTTTATTTTTAGCTATTTGGGCATGCAATTTCAGTGCAAGTATTAGCTCCTGGTTGTAGATAAATCATCAATTTACAATTGAGACATGTTAAAATGTATTTACCTGAAATCATAAAATGTAATAATTTTAGTTATATTTCGATATAGGCTGTGTGTATCCTATGATTTCAAGTAATTACATTTGAACATGTCTCGGCCACTCTCCTGACTGCACGTGCCTGCAGGAGGTTTGCAAGGCGGGAAGTCCATGCGGAGAGCTGAGCCCCTCAAGCAGTATGCTTCCACTTTTGCGACCACCCACTCTAAATACCCACTCTTCTAAGCCACTGCATAAATCAGCTGCCTCAATATGTGCACACCCATTCAATAAAACAGCAGTTTACACCATCTCTCCTTGGTCAGCGACATGCTTAATGTTGCTTAGGCTACTACATGGCGAGTAATAGGTATTATTACATTTTGTGCATTGCTGTAAACTCTGTGTATATTTTGCCAATAATAAACCAGAAAATTACCCAAGCACAATATACCAATAATGTAGAATCGGATTAAAACTTTTGACCTATTCTGCTGCTTACTTTATTTTTGATGGATTGTAACAGCCCGTCCCTGCCATACGCATGTAGGTTATTGAATACCATCCCAGACTCCTGCTTAAATAAACAACTGGCAGGCATTTTAGGATCATATACTGTACATTATGCAGTGCTGTAAATAAAATAAGGATTTCAAATTGTCTATTGTATGCAAATAAGTCTGAAACATGTAAGTAATGCATTGTTTTATTGCCATCAGCCTTATCTATTTATAAAGTTGTTGTTCTATGATTGACTATCTGTTCCTTTTAGAAAGAAAGCATGCTAGTGTTCTGATTTTGAGTAACCATTGCAATGTTTTGATAGAGTTAGTAGTGTATGTACAGTAGATCATTTTGGTGTGGTGGTTTGTGAATTGTCATTATGTTTTCCACTTCAGGGCCACTGTACTGGTGCATTACATTAAGTGCAATATATGTATAAGTGTTATACATAGCAGAATGTCTTGTCTGGGTTAGAGATGGAACAAAAACTGTGAAATCCAAATCAAACACACATTGACAGCTAAAGAAAAAACCTGAATGTTGTTTTGGTTTCAATGTATATGAAATAAAAAATGTATATAAACATTATATCTTAATCATTTAACCAAGAGACACAAAAATGCCTGTAGGTCTATTTGCAAAATCGCCAAAAAGCTGTAAAATGCATAGGCGACCTAAAAGCCCAGGCACAGTTCAAGCTTTGGATGGCCGTTACATTGGAACATACAACATGGAGCTGCTGAAACTGAGCTCAGCACTATTGGTTGTGGGGTCCACTCTAACTGGAAGTGACAGCGTGCCAAGAGGTCCTAATTACTGTATCTGCTGACTAATTGTCACATGTGGGGAACTCCCATTGAGGACTTACTCTCAAGTGGCAGCCATACCTGGAAATACAGACATGCACGACATGCACAGAGGTTGAATACTTGCAAAGCCACAGGAGGGGAGTGAGAGACAATCCAAACAAGTGCAAGGGGAACAGACCTGCATTGTGTGCGTGTGTGTGTGTGTGTGTGTGTGTGTACCAAGTCCTCTTGACCACCACTGCTATAATAAATGGCCCTTGTGGCCTGGTGGCTGCTGTGAATGAACTTCTTCTCTTGCTGGTTTTTACCATTCAGAGTGCATCAGCTTCTCGTTTCCATGGTTCCCTTGCCTGTGCCTTCCACCAGCTTGATAAAGACAGCGAATGTGAGTCGGGGAGAGAGACAGTGAAAGAGACATTGCAGTGATTTTTAGTATTTGTTATCCTTTTGCATTTTGCATTGTTTCAATTATTGAAACATGTATGAAACATACATTTTTGTATTTTCCACTTTGGTAGAACAGACTGCAGAACAATCAGATTGTCAGGTTTTACAATGTTACACCACCACAATACAATAGCTTATTGCTGTAAACTAGCCTGGTAAGACAATTTGCTGTATTTTAAATATCTGTCCAAACTCTTGATTCTAAACCCTTCAGTGGGTAGAGAACAACTGGCCAATCAACATCCAAGTGTGTTAACTTGGTCCAGACAGCAATTAAAGGTATAATCAGCTGGTGCAAGCTAAATGTAAGCTAATACATTTTATGTCAAATTCACACTCATATGTCATCTAATTCAAATGTTACTGTTATGTTTCATCTTATCCCCTCCCCTCACTCAGCTCCTTGACGCTTTTTTCATGTTTGTAGTGGGTGGAGTCAGGCTCAGAGCTGGGGTGCAGTTACATCACAGTTAAATGTCGGTGCAAAAGCATGCCCACTTGGATCTTTTCTGATTGGCTGGAGGTAGTCCAATGGTCTACTAACACCCATGACACTGTCAACTGTTTGTTGTTCTAATTAGCTGTAATGCACTTTATGTGGTCCAATCACCTGCTACAAGAAATTGTTTTCAATTGAGAGTTCCCAGACTGATTATGCAGATTGTAACAAATCATAGAGCCTGCAAAACCAGGATGGTCTTGCAGGCTGTTGGACATGCGCACATATTTTACCAATATAGCGTGTTATTACCATATGCTGTATAATACAATACAACGACCACAAATGTACAGCAGAGAATGCTTGTGTATAGAAAAATATCAATGTGTTTGACAGTCAATGCCTTCTCCCTAGGCTGAATAAACATTCCTTTCATGCTGAGTGTGAAATCTACAGGCTTACGGAATTCCTGATTTGCTCCATAATTATGCTAATGGACCAGATGGCAGCGTGATGATTGCCTTGGTCTTTGATATTCTCACATTGCAGAGTGCTGGTGTACAAACCCACACAAGCCGACACACGTAGAGAGTGAACATTCACACCACCTACTTGAGCCCATAGCGTTTACACCTTGATACCGTTAGCAGTGAGCGAGGGCCCATTGTTGTTGCTATTGTGCTTTTTCTTTTGCGTTTGATTAAAGGCAAGCATAATATGTAGACCTCACCCACACATCATGTTGTACTGAAGGTTTGCACAGTAGTCCCTATTCACTTGTCATTTCGCTGTTATACATCAGCTTTGGGTTGGCCAAAATGAAACTGCACAATGTGGGCAGATGCTGATAAATTTCACGTAGTGTTAAATCAATACCTTTAGCACCACCCACGCAAAAAGGCTGATATTCATTGATAGAATCTTGTTTGAATCCACCTTGGTTATTCAGATTAAAATGTTGCAAGAATGCTCATGTTGGTTATATTGCATATGATATATTTCCCTATGAAACTACACCAAGAATGTATGCACAAATCACAAATACCTTGAGGAGCTTCACACTTGAGATAGGGATGCCAGAAGGTACAGTATGAAGTTACTTACATAAAGTAGTACAGTAGTGATAACACCATTGCATCTGCTATCACCATTCCATGTCCGCAAATAAAGGAAATGTTCAAATGGTCACACTTGATAGCTTTGGAAAGGTAAGAACTGTGTGAACACAGTTTGCCTGTACTCAAAACATTTAATATCAGCATAATGACAACACGTATGACCTGTAGACAGCAGTGTAGATGTCCTACATGTGAAAATTAGATTTGACTGCTTAGTTGTTTATTGATGTTCTTTGCTGTACAACTACTGTAACACAGAGCTGCTTCACAGCCATCTGCAGGATACTACTGTGTACTGCTCGAAGTGCCTCTGTCCATGGTGCTGAAAGGCTGTAAATAGAGCATAGTTCGTCATTTCATTTTATTTAATGTAATAATGGTTTACTTGAAAGTTTTATGAGTCACTTGTTTAAAGCTTGTATTGCTGATATACCCCCCCCCACACACACACACACACACACACACACGCACACAACACAGACAACTACCCATCTTCAAATGTAATCTCAATCCAAACCCCCTCGACTACACCCCAACACCACTACCACCACCATCACTGCCGCGCACACAAACACACACACAACACCACTACCACCTCTCTCTCTCTCGTTTCCTCTCCTCCTCACACCACTAACCTTGGCTCGACGTCAGAGGCTGTGCAGCAGTGCAGTATAACAGGAGCGCAGGCAACCCAAACTGGCTGCTATCGCGATTCTCGCCTCCTCGGCGCTCACTAACGCTCCCTGTATACCCAGCAGCCGGCCGATCGTCTCACCTTACCACGGCCCCTTGGCGGATTTGTACCACTCGACATGGATGTCCCGCCGTCCCTTGAACCGGGGGACTGTTTCTTGGCGCAGTGAAGAACGGAATCATGCCGGGACTGCTAATGGATTTAGGGGAAGCGAGAGTGACCATGCCGTGATCTTACGCGCGGGCTTGTACCGTCACCCTGCCGAACAACATAAGATTTCAGGGGGAATCGAAGCGTACGGGGGATTACCACTGTGCATTTTCCAAACAACATGAAGATTACCTCCCAGCTGATAACTAGTCTCGTTTTCAGGTTCAACCTCAGGCTGTTCCCGCTTCTGCTGCTTTTTCTGGGATACTCTCGCGGGATGCCACACGTTTTAAGATTCGGTAAGAAAAGCTACTTGTTGTTCTAGGCTATACTGTTGGCTGTGGGATTCTGCCTAACGCTGTCCATTCAAACACGTTGTGTGGCCTTAGGCTACTCATTGTCTCCATCTAAATGTGTAAATTATAATCAGGACCTTGTAAAGCCTTCTTTTTATTTTCGTTTTTATTTTAACTTATTTATTATTTTAACAGTCACGCATTTTACGACTACAAAATAAGTAATTCGTCCACCGATAGCGACGCCAGTGTCTTGTGATAATATTGTGATGAGGCTCTTTAGCGTCGTGACTGAAATGCAGCCTAATTATACTATGCCATTTATATGGGAGTGTTAGCCAATAGTTTATATGAAGCACTGGGTTGATTTGTTAAAAATCCCCGCATGTACATAAGCTATAGGCAGGGACAGCTTGGCAAAGGGCAGCAAATTCATCAGTTGGATCGGATATGCTACTGCAGATAATTTACCACTTGCCTCACGAATATTCTCCTTTCTAATCTAATCCTCATATATGCAATATCCATCATACAATTCTATGACAGTGCTGCATAACTTGGTATAGGCTCATCGGGCCAATATGGTCAATATGGTAGCCATCAGGTAACCCTGACCCTATGCATGTGGTCTTGTAAGGCTAAATGTTTACATGTAAACATTAGTCCTGGTGTAGGGATCAATCACTCATCACAGGCCGATCAATATGCCTATATTCTTCACACATCTTCTGACCGGAACGCTATCGATCGGGAATTGTGTGTTTTCATCGATGTAATATTTAATTGGAATTTACATTTCTCCCAGTGTCTTGGTACACTACTTGACCATCTTTAGCGAACACGTGAGGGGAAAGTGGGAACGGAGGAGAGCTGCGTTGCCCAGAGACGGTGGCCCCATATGGCAGCTGATGTCGCCACATGTTGACAACACATTCTTGCGATCCACAAACACCTCCGGGGTCCTGCTTAAAAGTCAGTTCGCGTTCGCAGGAGCCGTGCGCTATGGCAATGATATGTGCTTTTATGTTTCTCCATAAGTGCGCTGCGGGTGCCTGCTTCATATGCAGTCTTCCGCTATACCGAGTTTTCAGTTTCTCACGTTGTCTCGACTGATAGTGACTCTCCGTACGTGCGTCACACACGGCAGATATACGATAGCTTCTATCTTATAGGTGATTCATGGGCTGAGCGTCTTGTCTTTGAGCCAAACTATAGCCATACCTGCAGTTCGTTTCCCTCTGCTGGTCAGGACCATGGAGAGAGACCCGCCTGTAAATTGGGCCTGTTGCTATATTCACACTAAAAACAAACGGCTATGTGTGTTTTGCTATTTTCTAGACCAGGCTACTATTTTCATGTTAAAACCCATAATTCATTCTTGGAGCTTGGAGCCAGAGTTTATCCCCAGTGGGGAAGTATCTTCCACTTACATCTTTCTTTTGAAATAATTAAAGTCCCCTGTGTGTAATTCTGTCTTAAAATAAGTAATTGTCCAACCTTCTATGTATGCTTACAAAGAGAGTGTTTTATAGTGGAGAGGAGACTCCATTAGTTTTAAAACATAATAATTTATTACTAGACTGTTTATGACAAGTGTGCTCGCGCACGTGTTTGTGTGTGTGCGCATAGTAGTGTTATAGGAGCTTGTGTGTATTCACAGAGGAAGTAATAGACCAGTGTACAGAAGCAAGATCTATTAAAATAGCCCTACCAATGTGAGCCTCTGCTATATGTCCTGGCCAGCATACTTCCCTACACTGTCCAGGAAGTGCTTGCTCAGCATACAGTATCTCCAGCTGGTCGTGCTGGAGGCTTGGTAAATGAGAAGGTCAGCTCCCCTGCGGCTGTCTTGTCCCCTTCCCTTCCCGAGCCTCTTCCTGCCGGGCCCATGGACAAGCATTGTAACACCAGCGTTGTGCTGTCAGGCCGAGACCTTTACACATCGTAACACTGATGTGAATTCAGCCTGGTGTATTCCCAGCCCTACTGGCTACATAGCCCTGAGAGCGACAAGTGTCAGAAATGCCCTAGCTATCAGCTGCAGGCTATAGGCGAAGATCATTTCTAAGTATTTTTTATGATGAATTTAATAATGTTTATATATGTTTTAATGTGATAGTTTGGAAATGACTAGTGCTGTATTAGTATCATTATATTCTATTTGTTTTGTATGTAGCGTGTTTACACTTGTACAGTATGCTTGATGACATGTTCTTACCACTGCTATTGACTGTAAGGACCCACAACAAAATGGCCGTTTGCACTCTATCTCTGCCATTTTGTTTTGGGGGGTTTGGTCACCTATTTACCAAGTCATAAGTGCAGCCAAAGCCACTGTTCAACCCACCTACCATGTCTACATTAGAGCAATTGTTCCACCAGCCTTTTGATTAGATGTAAAAGGACATGTGATCTCAAACATTTGACTACACTTTACGTTGTAATTGGCTGTTGACATTTCCTTACAGAGGTAATACAGAGGTAATACAAAATCTTATTTTTAATTAAAGAACCTACTATGAATGGAAACATTAAATTAATGAAATACTGTAGATTTAATGTCATTTCAAGGTATTTATTGTTAATTTCAAGTTATTTTGTGAAACATCTCAGATTCTTCTTCTTCATATTCTTATTAGTGTGTGTATATGAGATAATTCAGTTTCTGTAAGAAATGTTTTGTCACCACATGAAATATGTCAGCACATACCCCGTTATGTCAGACATGACTGGCATTCATTCATAAAATGCAGAAATGTTTGCCTTTTGTGCATAATAGTTGTACCTCTATAACCAAAGGGAGTTGGTGTCTGAAGTCTGAAGGTGAAATTAATGTCACTGTCATCTTAAAACATCAGTGGCATACAATATGTCCCTGTACTGTCTGCTGTGTCTCAACATTGTAGACTCGTTGTGTTTGTTTGCTGCTTCCTGCTAATGTTGATATGTTTCCTGTTCATTTAGACCTGAAAATACATGTATAGGACTTACACCTAATGTACATTAGCATTTCTTAATTAGCCTCTGGAAATAAGACAGGATGTACTTTGATGCAAGCAAGGTATACAAGCCATTCATTGTTTCTGTAATGCTGACAGCTTGTTTTCATCTGCGTGGTTATATTGTAGTTATGGAAGAAAAAATCTAATGGGGTTTGTAGTTAATTGACTTTATTTGCTTTTGCTACTACTGGTCTGAATTATCAGCTTGTTGGAATTTAGTTTGGAATTTGCGGGAATTATGTATAACACCCTGTGCCCTGGCCCACTGCCAGAGCGTTCAAAGCAAACACATTTAAATAGGCGCAAAGCTGCTTAAAATATTCATGTGTCATTCGGCACCCGCCATAGCTTATAGAAATATGAAACTATCTTCCTTTCACTTGCAAATGATTTTCATGGTTTAAAAATACCCACGCCGTGTTTCAAGAACAAAGAGAAGATCTGTCTTGCATTAGCATGCAATGCTAGTCATGGGATTGAGGCAGGGCACTATCTAGATGGATTTCTAAAACCTGTTTACAGGTCCTAGTCCTTGAAGATCTTGTTGCCATATATCACTTACAATAGACCTGTTCAGTGGTGATTAATGCAAGACTGGCCTCAACCTGTTATTATTATGAAATGGAAA
Organism: Forbesichthys agassizii; assembly: GCA_026546735.1. Taxonomy (NCBI): domain Eukaryota; kingdom Metazoa; phylum Chordata; class Actinopteri; order Percopsiformes; family Amblyopsidae; genus Forbesichthys; species Forbesichthys agassizii. Next base: position 1,092,354 of record JAODLL010000017.1, read on the forward strand.
ATACCTCAGAGGAGTGAAGACATAAGAAGTGATCTTTCTATGCTTAGCATTTAGTACATGTTTAAGGGTTATTACCAGTAGATGCATGCACCATTGACATCAGTTAATTCGTTAACAGTTCATTTGCTTGGGTAGCTTAACATTATGTGTAAATGTACCTAAGTGATTCCAAAAGAGCTCTGGTTCTTCCAAACCAAAGACTGTACACGGTTGTCACAAAATATAAAAGATTATATTCTGCCTACCTCGTTTTAAGGCCATATTTCTCTGCACAATTTCTTGTTCTTTCACTACTCCAAGCAAAGGGTTCTCTGTTATTTTCAATCATGGACTTTCCTACGTATCTGAGATGTCAGAGGTTATGTGTGCGATTGTTCTGTTAAAATGGTCCCTTGAGAAGGGCCCTGTATGTTTACCCAGTCGTATGCTCTTCAAGCTAGGTGTCAGTGTGTAAAAACCCACTCATGAAAATGTATGCTGTTGTTTCAACGTGACAGCGGTGTTTAAGCGAGTTGTGAGGGAACATTCACTCACTGATAAGTGTGATGAACACATCTAAGCCAGAAAGGAAGACAGAGTATATACAATACGGCAAATAACTGTAAAGATTAGCCTCAGAGCAAGCAAGGCTTTATCCACTTTCGTCTCTCCCTGATACTCTTTAAGTATCCATGATTACTTTTGTGGAGTGAAAAGCTATAAAGCATGTCATGCAGTATCTAGAGTTATTACACGTTTTTACTAACATATCTACTGTTACAGCGGACAGAATGGTTGTATTAAATTACGAGGTTAGTTTAGGTTGTACTGTGTGGTACAGTAGTAGTGAAGTACACTGTTTAGATTGAATCTCCAAGAATTGTGCTATTGTCATTTGCCTAAATGTCAAATGCTGATGTTTTCGTTGATTTACAAAACATAATACAGTTTACTTTTATCTATCCAATAGACTAAAATTACATTGTTTGTTTTTTTTCTGACCAATTTGAAGAAAATATTACTTAATATGTAAAATGTTGGGGAACTAACAACGTGTCTATATGTTAGTTGAAATTACTGTATAGTCATGCTTTATTGTATATGTGATGCTCTCTCAAAGGGAAAAATATTATCCATCCATCAATACATCTTCTCCCGCTTATCCGGAGTCGGGTCACGGGGGCAGCAGCTTCAGCAAGGGACCCCAAACTTCCCTTTCCCGA
>JAODLL010000017.1:1098500-1120244 GCA_026546735.1 Forbesichthys agassizii
GCGCAGGGCGGCGACCCTCTCGTCCACCGGGGTAAACTCCAACGTAGCGGCGCTCAGCCGGGGGCTTGCTAGTATCCTCACACCCGCCCGGCGCCTCACACCCTGGGCAACTCCAGAGTAGAACAGAGTCCATCCCCTATCCAGGAGAACGGTTCCAGAACCAAGACGTGCGTAGAGCCCAACCAGAGCCTCTCCAGATCTAAATGGTAGCGCTCCACCTCCCGCACAAGTTCTGGCTCCTTTCCCCACAGCAAGGTGAAGTTCCACGATCCCAGAGCCAGGTTCTGCTGCCTGGGTCTGGTCCGTCGAGGCCCCTAACTTTCATTGCCACTCATGTGGCAGCGCACCCGACCCCCTTGGTTCTTCCCACGAGTGGTGGGCCCATAGTATGGAGATGGAGGCGCCACGTTGCTTTTTCGGGCTGTGCCCGACTGGGCTCCGTGGCCACCAGGCATTCGCCGGCGAGCCCTCCCTCAGGGCCTGGCTCCAGATGGGGGCCCCGGGCTTCCTCCGGGCAGGGTAACTCCTTTTCTTTTTAAGTTTTTCATGGGGGTCCAGACAACACAGCCCTCAGGTTCATAGGGGCACCCAAACCTGTCCAGCACGATAAGGTGATTGTTCCCGGAGAGGTAAAAATATTACTGTTACTTTATTTGTCTGTTGGGGACCCAACAAAATGTCTATATAATATATATGTTAGCTTGAAATGACTGTAGCTATAGCCATGCTTTACTGTGATGCTCTCTATTGTCATAGGATGTAAGACTCACTAACATAAATAATTAAATTAATAAATTGCTACATGTATCAAGTCTTACCATCTTTAATACTGCAAATAAGTTCACCCAAAAAGAAATAGAGCAAATGTCTATATGAATGTTGGATGTGTGTGGGACTACATTAATAAAGCATGTCGCTGTGAATTAATGATGACTTCAAACAGCTGTGTGCTGCGGGGACAACAGAACACACTCTTGATCTCAGGAATTACCCCCGTGCCTGGTTGTCTTTTTGCCCATAGATCTGTCAAAGCAGACAGAGGTGTTCAATAGGCCTACAGTGCTTGAATCAGCTCATGCATTAAATATAGTATTTACACTGTGCTTAGAACCCATTTATCCAGACAGAGCTTCTCACGCACGTTATAGATGTTAGTGTTTATGTAACAAGAAGATATTCTTTCAGCTGACAGCCACATGTTACACTCATGGGTTTACCAAGGGAGGCCTTCCAAATGCGTGATGGGTTAGTGGTGCTAATTAAAACTGGATGCTAATTGCTTGGATGAGGAAAGAGCAAAGCTTGTCAATGGGTCATCACTCCAGCTCCTGATAGTCATAATTAGCGGTGGATGTGAAATATTTACTGTAATTATTTGCTGTGATATTTCGCCTGCTTGCCAAGCAGAAAGCATCATCAACTATGACCAACTTTTGTATAGGTTTGAAGCTCGTTTGTGAATTTGGACTCTTTTACAAATTAAAAACATAGAATTCATGTGTTTTCTTTGGAAAAACATATAGATAAGGTATGCATGCATGCAGTGTATAGCTTGCGATTTGTATGTATCCAACACACAAACATTCTGACATGGAAAATATGAGTCTAAAAAGAGGCAGAATACCCCCTTCCATTCCATTGACAGATCGCTTGCTGAACATCTGCATGCAAGTAAACCAAGGACACGCTGAAATGTCCTCAGGAAGGCATACTTACATCATGTCCTTTGAATCAGTGTGACACTCCATTGTCTGGGAGACCACTGCGGCTACGCAAACTGTCGCTGAATGAAGGAGGGAGCATGTACATGTTAGCTAACATACTGTACATTAAGAGCCCAGAGAGGGATACAATGTTAGCTGCCCAATGCCATTAGTTGCTCCCACTGGAAAATATGTAACTAGCTCTGTGGATTTAAACTGCCCCACACATACACAAACACAGATATCCTCACACATATACAACACATCGAGGTGCACTGGGACAGGCTTATATTGATTTCCCATCTGAAACGATCTAGAACATTTGGCCCGTTGCAATCTTTTTATTTTGGAGAGACGTAAGAGCATTCAATAGTTTCTGCCTCCCAAACACAGCTGTCACTTGCAGGGACTCACACCCACTGTGTCTTTCTGACTTCAGACATGACAAAAGGGTGTTAAGTTCTTTGCCAGCCAGGTGTGAACATATGTGAAAAATACAAAAATGAACACTCTGCCTCTGATTCAACAGGCTCCTTGATCTTGACGCAAGTCCAGCAAAATCAAATGTATTGAAATGCACTGGGTGTATTCAGCGAGCAAGTAAGCTATAGACCTGACACATAATGTTGTCGTTAACTGTACCTTATATTGACTTGAACCCATGGCTACAATCATCAGATCCAGCCATGGCTGCTGGGTGACAGATGAACCCTATAACCATAAGCTGACATTTTCTTTCCCTGGAGTGGTAAGTGCACAAGGGGCTGATGCAGGTGTCCGTTCATGGCTAATGGGCCATCCATTCTGTCGTTTAATTGAGTGTCCTTTATATGCCACCAGTGACCTCTTTTATTCTCTACACCCCCCCCCCCCCCTCCCCTTCTCAGCATCTCTTCTGCACCTTCCTCTCAGTGAACTCAAATTAAATATTGCGTCAATGACTGCATTAGTGTTAGTGTTAGTCATGTTTGTTGTGTTTGTTGTTTGCTAATATGCTATTATATATTATTTTATCTCCCATTTCTCTACTGGGTTCAAAAACGGTTTAGCACCACAGGTTTTTGCCCTCTGGAAGGCTGGTATTTGTTGTGATATCTACATCCAGAATGTAGAAAAAGATTTTTCATAATTTTCTTGGTCTTTGTCCTCTAAGTCTCCTTGCGTCTCAGTGTTTTCATCTGTCCTTCTCAGTTAATTAATTGTCATTAGATCATACATTATGATGTCATCTGTGCCCTTGTAATGTAAAGAAACATGATGTATGTTTCTTTTGTTTGTTATATTTTCGTTTCTTTGCATTTCTTATTTTTCCATGTGGAGTGTTGTAATCTATTGCTATTGCGTTAATTCCATCACTTCAGTTATTGTAATAATAAGCCTCATTGGTAAAGCATGTAAAAAATCTTAGCCTAACCCATTGAAAAATACAGTATATGTAGAAGAAAGACACACTGCTACAGCTATTTTCTATCCATACAAATATCCATCTATATTTCATCCATAATGCACCACCCTGGCCCTCATACAACAGACAAGCTGTGATCATTAAAGTTCCGCAGTGTGACTTAATTCTTGACCTTTGGCTCGGGCTCCAGATAACATATTCCCCTCGACAGGACAGCAACTCGAATTTTACTGTCACTTTGTTCAGCATTACAATAGGCTGATGCACATGCTATTTTAATGACCAAGAACAGAGGGAACAGGAATAAGTTACCACTGCCTAATTGCAACATGAACAGAAAGACCAAGGGGATAAAATATGTGTTAAACTGGCAGCGGTTCCATTTTTTACAGTTCACATTGCATCTTGTTCATCGGGTACTGGGCACTGTTTAATAAAGGGACACTCCTCAATTTGAGTTATACCCATGACTGACACTAACATTGTTCTGTCTTGAAACATCCTCCCACCCCACCCAAGCTAAAGCAGTTTAATGCACAGTTGTGTTTCAAACATAAACAGTGAGCTGGGGGGGGGTCATTTTGGGGTTCTCTCCATAAGAAACATTTTTGTCTTTGTTTTACTTCAAGGCTGCACCTGCAGCTGTGTCCACTTCTGTATTTATTTTGCTAACCAGTGTCGCTAGAGGGCCAGAGACCAGAGGGATGACCAAAACACTAACCGTTTTAAGCTCAGCGGGTAAAACACGACGCCTCACACCTTCCACACAGCGTACTGTAGGCTGCATGCTGCCTGCCTGGTTCTACTCCTCAGTGAGACTGAGTCATGCCTTTTCTTGCCTGCAGTGGATAATTACAAACTCTCACACATGCTTAGGCTTGATTCAAACTCAGTTTACAGTGAGCAGCGCTGTGAGGTCACCATCTGTCACCTGCTGTAGACGCCATGAAACGCACTCTAGTCATACTCAGGGAGGTTGTGTGTGTCTGCGTGTGCTAGATGGAATGACGGAAAGCGAGCAGTGAGAAGATGGATAAGGGAACAAAATGCTCAGGGAGAGAGAGAGAAGAAGACATGTGTTGAAAGGAAGACTGGTGGGGGATTTTGAGGTTAACAGCAGCACAACTAGCCCTGCTTTCTCCCCTCTGGCTTGTACTTAAGGCTCATGCCTTCAGTGTGGGGGGATTTTGGTGTTTTTATACTTGTTCCTTATGGCCCGAGAAGGCTTCACGGACCTGTGGATGAACCCTCCATAGGCCATTGTTTGCCCGGTGAATATTATACTGCAATACACACTACTGTAAGTGTTCTCTGTGGTCAGGTTATATAAAATATATTCTTCTGGAATGGCAATACATAATGGCTACCATGTGAAGAAATATTACAGCTAAATTTGACAAAATATTTGAATTTCAATAAAAGGGTTTCCTGTTGTGTTGTTGAAAGGACTAAGCTATTTTTAAAAGTAAAGTCACTTAGCAATAAGTTATATAATGAGCAACATAGCTACATTAGGTTATGTTCAATTTAAAAAGACAAAGGTCTTTTTAGAATGACAACAATATTTAGGATTTTTTAAGAAATATCAAAGCATCCTGTTGATATTGTATGTTCACAATCTTCAGGAAATTCTTGAAAATTATTCTTGAATAAGGTATCTATATAGGTATAAAACAATTAATAAAATATTGCTTGAACTATTCTTTCGCATTCATTCATGACCTCTTGTTTTTCTGTGTTGGTCTTGGTACAGTATATGCAGGCATTGTGATAATTTGTATTCATGCATATTGATTATTGAAAAAAAAAACATGTCAGGTTCACCCTCCAGTCAGTGCTGTTGACCAGACACTGGCCTCAATCTGGAGTCGGTCCCCAGGCGCCGCACGAGTGGCTGCCGAATGCTCCCTTTGGGGATGGGTTAAATGCAGTGAATGCATTTCTCCTAAGGGGGATTAATAAAGTATAATTTCTTTAAAACATAACATTTGATTTAGACTGTTTCTCAACTATCACTGATGCTTTAGTAGGGAGAGAACAAGATGGGTAAAAGCCTCTAGGAGCCATTGGAGACCTCACCAGTGGAAGGTTTGTGAATGTGCACTCACAGTTTGGTGCAATTAGCACAAAAAGGGTTCCCCGCTTCACAAATTAGCACACATAATGTCAGGCGGTAGTTTAGCACGTCTACAAGAAGCCCTCGCAAATTAGCGATTTATTCTGAGGGAGGGAGACTGGCACACATTTATGAATAGATTCTGGCAAATTAGCACATCTGTTGTCAGTGCTCTATATTAGTATTTTATATGAGGACTGGTTCCCCACCTGCAGCAGGGTCAGAAAGGAGTGTGTTAGCGCACGGTTTACACCGAGGACTCGCTACTTGGCTCATTACGTGAGATTGATGAGATTGATCTTGTGCTGATTTTGTAGCTAATTATTGTCCTGAGTGTAACTGAACTTATGACTATCTGAATGTGACGGGTGTGCGGTCTACTCTCCCATTACTCACAGTTTTCCTAGAGTCTGTTGCTTCATCTGTCAGCATTGTTTAAGCTCAGTCCTTGTGTCTGTTGTTTTGGGTCTGTGTGAGCGCGTGCATGCGTGTGTGTTTGTGAAGGAGAGAGAGAGAGACAAGGAGAGAGAGAGAGAGAGAGTTAATTTACAGATATGATGGGTCACTCTGTTGTTGACATTAGATTGAGTCTATTTTGGGTAAATAATCAACAAGGCCTGGTTACATAAATACGAGATGCCATATATATTTTCACTCACATGCACTTTGACTGTAGCCTGACCGCCCGACTATTGCTCTCAGCTGGATTTTTACTGAAATTAAAGAATCTCATTAGCGCTTTCACAGCAGGATGACTGACGTTTGAAGTCCAGCGGGTGTTTTGTCGGAACAGTTGAACTGTAACCAGGCTGATTGGTGAAAGGCTGCCCAATAGTTTCAAATGACCTGGGTACTTTAAGAGTGTGTTCTTATACTGTATAGTTCTGTAGTGCTGCGGCCCCTGCTCGCTGTGTACAGGAAGGTCACTCCGGCGTGAGCGAGCAGATTATCGAGCGTGGGTGGGTGTCGCCACCACGCCACTCGTCATGCATCACCTCCCATTCACCGGCAAGCGTGCACCCCCCTCCTCCTTCTTCCTTCAGCCGCCCCGTCGGGAGTTTGGGAGATATTTACGGAGCGTTTTCCATCACCGCTGGATGCCCCGGCGCTCTAAATGGCTCAGAGCGCCGCCCCCTTCATGTCAAGGAGACGGGAAGGGTGGGAAAACAAAACAAGAAGTGTGTCTGTGTGTGTGTTGGGAAGGGTACCTGGGCCACCTGCCCTAGCCTGCCCGCCTGTTGCCATGGCACCCACCCTACAGCCCACCACGGTCCTGCAGCTGCACCGCTAGCCATTAGTCACACAGCGAGACAGGCTGTCCACGTGCGTGCGCGTGCACACACACACACACGCACACAATTCCTTCTCCGCCAATGAGCTCCTCAGATTCTAAAACTGCCGATGTCTCTCAGCCACGGCATAGATGCATCAGTTGTCATGGCAACGTATCTGACCCCCATCTCCCTTCCCAACAGTGAATCCTTGAGTGGATCCAGCTAATTGTCCTCCCTTTTCATAGGCCGATCGTTAATTACATGGACTCTCTTAGATCAGTCAACACTGGTCAACACTTATTTTGAAATCTATAAAAAAACGACCAGCATGATGTACAATTTTTGCCTTCATTGAATTCCTTGTCTGTGTAGTCTTCATACACATAATCACCGAATATCTTTCACATTTCCTTGGAGAGAAACGCTTTATAGATGGGGTTCCGGCTGAATCATTGGAGTGCTTATTGCTTCCATTTCTTAGGGAAATGAAGTCTGTGATCAAGTTACTGTGTAATGTTCAATCCAATATGCACCCTTGATTAATCATGAATAAAGATTAAAAGGGAGGGAATTTCACAAAGAGGACCCGTCCTTCTTCCAATCAAACACACATGCACCCACACACACATTCAGATCAGCAAGCCTGTTTTCTCCTCACGGTGATTATCCAGACCATAACTCACTCAGTGCTTTCATTTGCTCAGTAATTCACAGCTGCCTCGATGGGGCCTCTATAATTCACGCACACACACACGCCCGCGCACGCACATACACACACACACTGATTATATCTGTTGTTACTCTAGCTCACACACCTGCAGTCAGGTGAAGCATGCCGTGATAGATGGCTGGTCGGGTGAGTGGCACATACTTTAATGCGCATTAGTCCATTGAACACTGATGTCTAGGCCACAACACATTTATTTGGGAAGATACAATATGCACTATATTCATATGTTCACACAGTAGTTTTTTTAAAAACAGACATCCTGCCGTTGTTAAAGAAATTTAAAATGTTTACGTTTATTGTGGAATTACAATAATAAAACATTGTTTGTTAAAAAAAAACGTAATAATCATAGTGTAACACTTTTGAATACAGATGTATTAATATTATCTTATTGGTAACAAAACACTATGTACAATCATTTGGATTATCGTACATGAATTCTGGTAGTCTACACTCATTTTCTGGTACATCGAGCAGGGCAGATGAGCTCAATGTGTTCAGGTCTATGTTGTCATTTTTCTATTATAAGCTGACACAATATGATCTTTGTGATTCCCACTTTCTATTCTGTTAAATGGACCATATTACTTATATAGTTGTGTGAATGCAATGTAGTGTAGTGATTCATTCATGCAAAACTGAATAACAACAATATTAGCATAGCTCATTGATGAAAGCAAATGTAAGGTCTGGATTTGAACTGTTCTTGCGATGTATTCATGGGGTGTTTTATCCCAACATAACAGATAATTGCATAGTAACAGCAAGGAATCCAAAGAGTAACATTGTTACTTATTAAAGCTGTCATGTTAAAATTCTCTGTCACAATGCATCATGTCCAGTTATCAGACATATTTCCAAGAAAGTGAGCCAAGTAGCCTACTTGAATTACTCTGCTGTTAGCTGCACAGAACAGTGTGCATCGTTACATCAACCCCCCAGGAACAACAATTCCACTCCATTCCACCCACAGAATGGCAGGGTTTTATACTACATGGTTGAGAAGGGTTTAAGACCATAAAGCATGTACAAGTCATTGAGTCCTCAGGGAACTGTGTCAACATGTGGAGGCAATATTTCAGATTTAAATGTATTAATTAATTACAGCATGAGGTGAAAGTTTGCAGTGGTAGCGGCACTCTCATGGAGCTTTCATTTTTTGTTTTAACAATACTAGTAACAAGAAATCATCACTAGATTATTGATTTATTTTGTCACACGTTTATGCTGCAATCACAATACTGAAATGTTTAATCAAAGCTATACGTTAATGTGAAGAACCATTCACAGTAGTGTATTTGCCTTGTACACTTCTCTATAGCGTTTGACATGCATACAGTCTTCCCTGTTATGCCAAGGAACCTGTGATTGCAAGATTCTGTTTCTTGACTATTTTCTAGCGTTTCATACCTATTTTTCCCTGAGAGCTGTCTTTCTCTTTTATTTTCATTGCATTTCTCTCCATCTCTTTTATTGAATCAATAAACAGGCTTTATTAAAATGGCATCAAACTGCTTTGGTCTGATTTGATCCATGGAAGCAACGGGAGCTTTTGACTGAAGTGATTTCATGTCATCCAAGTCTTTCTCAGGGCTTCATTCAGACAATCTTTTATCTTTTCCCCCACATTTATTCTCTTTTAAGTGTGATTTCTGTAGCGCTTTTTCAGAATTTATAGTCTCAAATGTGACAGTTGGTTACTCTGATTTAAGAGTTTTGTTCATGTCTGCAGCTGTTTCAAGAATTTTGACAATGAAATATTCTTTGTGAACTACAGTATGTCCACCACATTCCAGTTCTGAGATGCTACCACAGCTTAATATAGCCCCGTCTCACCCAAATGTTACAAATGCAATGGTTCTCATACCATTTTTCTCCTTTATTCATAGATTATGCATCTGGAACATGAATGATTTTTGTGCAATTTCTAAATTATTAACAGGTACAGATTTAGTACAGCCCCACAACCCATTCATGTAAATTATTTATAGTTCTGAGAGGATGACACTGGGTGTTGTGTGAATACCTTTGGTTAAAGTGTAAAGATTCATTGCTTTCTAAATGATCATAATTCTACAGATAATACAGCTTTATAAATATGGGACATGTAGAAAAAAATGTATTTTCTGTAAATATACTACTGAATTTGTACTTTGCAGCATTGAAGCAATTTGGGTGGTGTTCATGTTCTACATTTGTAGACCATCACGTGTGTAATGGTCATATGTAACGTAGCAAGGATGTCAGACATGGTGTTAACATGTACAAATAAAAAGCAACAAATAAACAAGGTTACTTTTATTCATCTTCATTCCTATCAAGGATGTCAGACATGGTGTTAACATGTACAACAAGTTGTTCTTATGTTTCTCTCTCTTCTCTTTCTCCTCTCTCTCTCCTCTCTTCCTCTCTCCAATAACACCTTTTATCCTGTTCATTTCTATTCTCATTTACATCCCGCCCCCCTGCTCTCACGTTAATGTCTTTCAAATCAATAGAACACAATGACAGAGTGAACCTATCTGTCAGGCCCGATGGAGGAAGTTAAAGAAGGGCAGCAACCCCTGAATTCACCTCACCACTCCACTAATTGCCTCTAATTACAAGACGCCTGCAATGGAATACAAATTAGCGTCATGTTCTTCTGCCATACTGTAAATCTTACAAAGTAACATCCTGATGTGACGGTGGTATCATTACAGGAAGATTTGTGAGAAGATTTTAAATATAACTTCACATTAGCTAATTGCTGACTATGCCTACAACCTTGCCTCTAAACCTATGCTACCTGTATCAAGAAATTGTTTATCATTACAGGACAAGGGGCTGATTTGTCATTTATTCTTGACCCACAGGGGGAATATTTGAGTCCATAGAGAGTGGGCCCTCCGGAGCAGAGGAACTAGCATTTAAATTTGCCTTGAACACAATCAACAGGAACCGTACTCTGCTTCCCAACACCACTCTCACCTATGACATCCAGAGAATAAACATCTTTGACAGTTTTGAGGCCTCCAGGAAAGGTGAGTTGGAAAGCATTGTACATAAGCTGCACCACTGACCTCTGCACCAGTGTATATCCAGCCAATCTAATAATATACACAAATACGTGCTGATGCAGTATTTGGTAAAGCTCTTTGTTTCACTTGGGATTGGGAAGAGAAAATGTAAGTAATTTCAATAACTACATTTGTTACATTTAATTACATTTATATTGAACAATTGAATTGCAACAATGTCAAACATTTACCTCTGCTAGGATTACAGTATGTACCTGCTAGTATTACATGTGTACATGTGTATATTCATTGTTACATGTGTTGCATGTAATATACTGTACAGTACAATATAATATAGAATGCCATATTGAAAGTAGTAAGATACACCAAGTTGCTATAAGTGGAGATGATAAGTTGCACGCAGAGCATCTGGGCTTAGCCCATCTTCATTAAATTCTCACATTCTCTCTCCACCATACAGCATGTGACCAGCTCTCTCTGGGGGTGGCGGCTATCTTCGGCCCCTCCCACAGCTCCTCAGCCAATGCGGTCCAGTCCATCTGCAATGCTCTAGGGGTGCCCCACGTCCAGACCAGGTGGAAGCACCAGGTGTCGGACAACAGGGACTCGTACTATGTCAGCCTCTACCCTGACTTCTCCTCCCTGAGCAGGGCCATCCTGGACCTGGTGCACTTCTTCAAGTGGAGAACCGTCACCGTGGTCTACGACGACAGCACAGGTACAGGTAGATGTGACACTTTTCTATTATTGCTGGGGGATGGAGTGGGGTGTTACCATGATCAATAATTTAAGATCAGATAAGACCAGACAAGATAAGTGAATATAAGATAAGATAATACAAGACCAGACAAGATAAGATAAGATACGATCATATAAGACCAGATAAGATAAGATAATATAAGAGAAGAAAAGATAAGATAATACAAGACAAGACAAGACCAGACAAGATAAGTGAATATAAGATAAGAAAAGACAAGATAATATAATATAATATAATATAATATAAGACAAGACAAGACAAGACAAGACAAGATAAGAAAAGATAAGAAAAGATAAGAGAAGATAAGACAAGACAAGACCAGAGACGACAAGACCAGATAACAGAAGACCAGACCCGATAAGATCCGATAAGACATTTAAACACAAAATGGTCAAACACCATGAAAGGTATTTGCTATTACTGCATTAATCATATAATGTATAATATCTAAACATTGTTGTGGGAAAAAATGCAATACATATCCTACAACTCATGAAATAACGTGTATAATGGCAATAGTGGTGTTTAGGCCATGTGGCCACTTTTGTGTGTAAAAAATAGATGAAGTGAACCAAAGCAAAAGAGAGACATGTCAGAGTTCAGCAAGTGTTTTGTAGGCTGTCAACTTAGCTCAGAAATCAATAGCTTAGCGTTGCACCTCAGTCCTCCAGGTGCTGCCCACGTCAGTCTTCCGTGAGACCGAGGAACAGCATCAGGAAAAAGATAACTACATTACCCAGAATGACCCACTGTCTCTTCACATTAATGGTGGGGCTGACAGCAGCCATTAATAATAACAGACACTTGTCCTCTCAGGGTTGCTATCACATTTGTCTGTGTGGCGTGTTGGCGCATTCACAGTGCTACGACTTTGTAGACACCCATGAAATGCATTTTACAGGAACACTGTTATGATCTTACCCTTAGTGATGCTGTAAAGTGGAATGGCTCGAGAGAAAAGAAAACAGTACACACATGCTCATCCACTATGTGTAATTTGGCATGAAGTGTTGCCATCTTAATGCTGAGTTAGTCACAAGGAATTAAACACATTTCACACAGTGGTGAAATGTTAGGTTTGAAAGTTTGTAATCAACTCACTGCCATACCAGAAGAAATGATTCATGTATTTTAGCTGATTCTAAATTGTGTTCCTGCCTTCATCTTGATTGAGTCTTCTAAATGTGATTTCATTACACGGTTGTAATAAGGTTGGTCTCCTTGAGATTAGTTTTTGATATAATATATTAATCTCTTATATAGCAGCATCTTACATACACACACACACACACACACATAATCAGATCAGAATCAGAAAACAAGATCAGGTTTACATTAAATATACATCAGTTTGCAAAATGAGGCAAGAATGTATGTTAAACTGTTTAAAATTAATTATTTATTTAAAAAATATATACATATACAGTATATACACATACACATACACAGCAAATACACACATACATACAAACAGTATAAATACATAATCCATACAGTACACACATACATATAGAACTCTCTAATTATATAATTAATGGTCAGTGCATGCACTGCCCTCTGAATAAGATGTCTAAGTGGTAACATCTCGCTCCAGACGTCTCTCGTTGCAACAGGGCAAGTTTCACACACGCTGACCTTGGCATACGGAGTTTATTCATGCTGTTGACCTCTGTTAACGTCCATACTTCCAGTTCAACTCAGCTTAACGTTCTGATTCGCTGTCAACTGTTTCGATGCAATGCCAGAGGTGAGCTTCCAACGTGACCCCTCACTTCGCTCTGTCACATAGTTTCGGGAGTGGGGGGTGGGGGGATATGTAGAACACCTCTGAGTTGCGCTTCTACAGAAACACAGCTGACAGCTGGTGTAAAATAAAACACCCCCATCCTCACCTAACCTCACACACACACACATGCAGACTTCTTTTGCTGTAATCACACAGCTTGATGCCCAAGGGCCCCGCTTGGCTGATTGGAGCCTATCTGACGGCTGGCGGGGAAAACTATTGGAGGGGATAAAATATTCACACACAGCCGTTCGTCGATCCAGGGGAAAGTCAGAAGGCATTAGCCGGAGCCCGCCAACATCCAAACTGACAGTGTTTCCCAAAACGCTGAGCTCCCTTGCCGCAGAATCTTTCTAATGTGCCCCTCCTAATGCTCGGTCCTTGGAGCAGGGCTCTATGAGGATTACCTGAAGAGAAGGTGTCAAGGTGGCAGAGATCCATCCCACAATGGTGCTTTAGATACGGAGGCCCTGCCTGTTCCCGTTGTACAGAAATCCCTCTGGATGACCCAGTAACGACCGCACCCTCTCACAGTAAGACCATTAAGCTGCTCAAACAGTGCTTCATTGTAGAAATAAATACATTATTCAAATACATTTAAATTAATGAGAAAAGCTCAAATAGGCTGAGCCGTCTTTAACAGGTGCTGTGAGAATAAAAAAATAAAAAAACATCTCTCTCCCCATCCATTCTCCTTCAACCTACGCTCTTATGATCCATTTTTGTGCCCATGACAAGTAATCATTTCTTCCATCAATCCAGCCTCTTTCATCCGTGGACTCTGAAGTTCTCCGCGGAGGGAGAAACTCATTGTAATCTCATCACAGCATCTCCTGGAGAGCTTTCAACCTGAGCGTAGGGGAGAGAAATGAAAGGTGAAGATTGTAGCTCAATATGCGACAGATGAGCTGACCTCCCAAGGGGGGAATACTAGCCAGGCAAACAGAGGCTCTCTCATCAGAACACATCTGAAGTGTGTGTGTGTGTGTGTGTGTGTGTGTGTGAGAGAGAGAGAGAGAGAGAGAGAGAGAGAGAGAGAGAGAGAGAGAGAGAGAGAGAGAGAGAGAGAGAGAGTCAGTGAAGGGGTGAGAAACATGATTAACCCTGGCTTTCTATCACACCAAAATGGAAGCTATTCCCCACTAATGTATGCTATAGTAAAGTCTGCAGTGAAACAACAAATGTAGAGTGCAAATGTTATTTATTTTGTTTTGCATTGTTTGGATTTCTTTCCCACTGTAAATTGTTGCTTTGGTGTTAAAATCCTCTGTGGTACTTTTGTGTTATGTGAGTTATGATTAGCACAACAATAATATATGGACTAAGCTATCAGACAAAATCAGATTGTTCAAAAACTAATACCTCATGTTAGTCCTTGTGTATTACTGTGTTCTAAGGCGTTCTTCCCTGTGTGCAGGTCTCATTCGACTGCAGGAGCTGATTAAAGCCCCGTCTCGATACAACATTCGGTTAAAGATTCGTCAGCTGCCCGCAGAGAGCAAAGACGCCAAGCCGCTACTGAAGGAAATGAAGAAAGCAAAAGAGTTTCACGTGATCTTTGATTGTGGCCATGAAATGGCCGCATGGATACTCAAACAGGTTTGAGCCATCATGGGGTCTTTTGATCTGCTCTGTTTCATTGGCTTTTTTAATCAAATACCAGGTCTAGATATGTTCACCCTCAATTAATCCACACTGTTTAGGTGGGGTGGATTCCGTCTTCGTCAATCAATAAATACTGTATATAAACCACTACAAGGCATACAGTAGATGTTAGGCAACATTTTTTAAAATCACGATGAAAAGCACAGTAAAATCAAACATATCAGTAAACCCCATGTATGCTTATTTTATGTAGACTTAAAGACAAAGTATTACTTGGAATATGAAAGTACTTAATACCTACAGTAGCCCATGTATTATGCATTTATGCTGTAAATCTTACTACTTTCTCTTTATTACCTCCATTTTAAGTGACAAGCATCTGTTTCAGATACCTAATGTCTTCCAAATGCATCTTTTATCTCTTTATAGAATATTAGATCTCTATCTGACTAGCCAGAATGGATGCTTCCCATTGGACAATAAGGTTTTTTTAATTAAGAAGTCTAATTTTGCTCACAGCCATGCTAAATTAATTTAACAAGGAGCACATTATTTATGAGAACTGTGTGACCTTATTGAACTTCAAATAATGATACATTACGCCTTTTGAATATTCATTCGAGATATTTAGGATCTAATAAGCATAGCATTTCCTTATGCTTTATGGAACCATGTGTGTATGGTGGGAGCAAGCAGGTTGAGAAAAAGACAGTATTCTAATGTGATGACTATTTTTTATTCTAAGAATAATGTCTGTAAAGTATGTGGATATATACAATACTGTATACTGTATATCTATAGTATACAGTAGTATCATTATGCAAGGGTAATAGTCTGTCTTAAAAGATCTGCACCTTATTACCACTGTCAGCTTCATACTCTGCCCCAATTCGTGTTTGTCTATGCATGTACTATTTACCAAGGGTATCTGTACTTTCACTGAAGTACAACACTTCAGCTCTAGAACTCCTGAATTCCCTCCCCAGTTCACTATTTATGTTCTGGTGTGTGGATGTACTGGGAGCATAATACCTCCAGACACATTCAGAGACGTATTACTGTAGCCTAGATGAAACCATCCAGAGATGCCAAGTTCCTGTATGACAATTTACATATAACTATCAACTGATAACAGTAGGGTAACCACTATCCAGCTGGCTATCTAAAGTGAAGAGGTGAAGCTTGTAATATCAGGATGGTTTTAACCCGGAGTAAATAATTGTTGTGTGTGTGTAACATATTCACACAAACATTTCCCATTGCAGTGTCATGTGTTAATGTGAACATTTTTGTCTGCTGCCTTCCTGGCCAAAAGGGATGCGCCTGTCACTTGCAGTTAAACATAGAGGAAATAACTAAAAAGAAATCCATAGCTCCTTAAGCAATATGTCTTTATGTGGGATCTCCTTTTAGAGAGGGCTTTTTGAGTTATCACTTCAGTGTAACCACTCTTTCTTCTGGGCTCCTGGATGCAGGCTCTGGCCATGGGGATGATGACAGAATACTACCATTATATTTTTACAACCCTGGTGAGTACTGGGATACTGCCTGCATTAGATTTAACATTGTTTGATTGTTGGCAATATGCTTAGATATACAGATTGGTAATTTATGGTATTTTGTATTTTTAAATAGAGCAGGTCAATATCATCCTCAACTGTTTGATAATATACTGTAGATCTGCAAGAAACCAATATACCTATAAAAGAAATATAGTAGTAGTCTAATAAATACAGAGAGATATATTTTAAATCCAACAGCAGTTTTTTTAGAATATTGACTAGACGGAGATGGATCATAAGCAAACATTTTGTAATATTATCTCCATAAAAATGAAATCCATATCATACATTTTCTTGTGTTTCACAGTATCAGCTAAGCTAGCTAGCCAACTTGGTATTTCCTATCTGTATCCCAGACAATCATTATTAACCCAATTGGTTGTCCGGATAGCTAAGCATAGATCACAGGAAATGAAAATCAGTTCAATGTCTTATATTCTGATCCCGACAGCGATTGATGTTCTACAGTGATCTTTTGATAATGTCCTTTGGATGAAAGGCAACATGTCTTTCCTGGACAGGACAGAAAATGAATAGTTCAGATAATAGGTCTGAGCAAATAAGGCTCATCATCTCATTTGGTTCATTATAATACGAACACGCAAATAACATTTTTGCTTTTTTTTAAGCACAAAAGGTAAGGGTAATGGGGTACAGTTGGAAAAAGGCTTATAGGCCTACCCATAATATTGGTTATATAGCTAATATATATAACCAATATTTTGGATCTAGGTATTTTTCAGAATATTTGATGGTAGAGGGAAGCATTTTATTTTTGGGAGGAAGGAAAATATTAGTTTGGAAACCTGTTGCCTTCGCTAACACTGATGCTGTTGTTTGGCAAAGAGCTGGCCACGGTACTAGCCAAAACGCTAGCCAGCGCTAGCTGCTGTATACTGGTAGCGAGCCACCTTTCCTTCAGCGTGCTATGGTACATGTTGACCACGACCCCCTCCTTGGGTCTCTCCTGCTGTTCCTCGCCTGGGTAGTGGAGTTCCAAAGACATCTGCCTGGTCAAAAGCCAGTTGTGCTGTAGGCAGCCAGGGCTGGTGTCCTTTCGCTTCCACATGATAGATTGCAGTCCAGCAGAATACCTTCCTGTAACCTTGAAAGTGTTTGCTTAATCAAGGCCACTGCCTCAGCACGAGATGCCGTAACTCCTGAAATACCTTTCCGCTTTTACTCCTCGCTAAATCTGGCCTTCAAACGCTACTTTAATTTATTACAGGTGAGAGCAGGTGTGAAGAAAGCAGGTTTCGACCTACTGCATGTGGGGCAATTAATTATCTCCACTTATCTTACACTCATACAGTACAATACAAAAAACAAAAAACTGCTTTATTATTAAATTAAATAAATATTAAAGGGACACTCGAAGCCCACACCTCACATTTCTATGTGAATAAATGACACTGTATGAATACAGAACTGTTAGTGCCTTTTGGGGAGAGAAGGGTGCATGCTTTTCTTGGTGTAGAACTGATATTTTGGACTGTTTCAACCACAACCAATTGCAATTCCGGAAACTAATCCATTAATTTATCTTTAATAATTGTAAATGATCTGATTCTAGGACCTTTTTGCCCTCGATATGGAACCGTATCGCTATAGTGGAGTTAACATGACGGGGTTCCGGATCCTCAACACAGAGAACTCTCAGGTGACGTCCATTATCGAGAAGTGGTCAATGGAACGGCTACAAGCTCCGCCCAAGCCAGACTCAGGTCTACTGGATGGCTTCATGACGGTATGCCTCAGCTGCTTTATAAACGTTATTATTAAGTTATGCGGTTATGCTGTTATGCTGCGCCTGCAAAAAATATGTTTATGGTGTTACTGCACTGCATGTCTCAATGACCAAATCAATTGGAAGCCATATGTTATGTCACAGCATTCGTGGATGGCTTGTGCCAAAAGGCATTTTTGCTAAGTGTGTGTATAGAAACGACCTTAATAAAGATAGATAACTATAGTAACTAAATCAATGCTTTGAAATATGGCATAGTTTAGTTGCCAATTGCAGGCGTACCTTACGCCTTTAGGGATTCTAATCCAAATGGAGGGACCCTGACTGAGAGCGTGTATGAGTTGCATGGCATCCCTCTGCATGTAGCTTAAGGGTTGTAGCTCCTGGGTCTAAATGCTCTGTAATGAGCTGGCGTGAATAGTAATGGCCGCTTATCTGCCCTCCTGCCTTTTATGTGTCTCCTCTGGGAGCCGAGCCAAAATATTACAATCTGTCATTGCGCACGCAGAGAAAGAGAGAGCAAATTGAACGGAAATTATAGCCGTGGATTTTTTTTAGGATGACGTCCAAAAACCATGAGACGAGGTGATTTGAAAGTGAGAAAAAAAAAAAACTGGCACTCTGCGTGGTTATTCAAGGTCCTTCTGCAGATCTATAGCCAGCCAATTTAACAGCCCTCCAACTGCGACAACAGCCTTTGTTGCCCTCCGCATCTCTCTCCTATCCCCTGCTTGAATTTCAACTGTGTGTAATGAGAGAAGTGGTGTTGCATAAAAGACTTGGTCGACAAGGCTTTGAATTGCACATGTCCTTTAACAAACGCAGTGTGGCACCCTTATTGGTGAGTCGAACCACTTCCAATTGGCTTGAATCCATTTTTAAACATGAGCAAGGAAAGAAACAACTATATATAATTAGGGTATTCGAAATATAATTCAATATTTACCTCTAATGCAGCCTGCAAGTGTGCTCTGGTAACATGTTTACCCATTACTGTACTGAAGAAATAGATAATTTTCCCTCAAGCAAAACTATGTTTATTTTTACACTTTCATTTATTATATTATGCATAAACACATGCAAAGCATTTATGCAATCAAAAATATTAATGAAAAGCATAAAGAGGTATTAAACATTGCTTGATGATTATTTGTCTCTGTCGGTGGTGGATGTTGATCTGGTTAATTAGCATTGCATACATTTTAGTAGTCTGTATTAGGTATTGATAAATACAATTACGTCCACTGTCTAAAAGTAAAATATAATGTCCAAAAGGCTCCTGCAAACTTGACAAAGAATTTGCATGCTCTATTTATAAGGCCCGGCAATGATGTATGTTCATTGTTCATATAACGTATAACATATAATCATAGAAAGTATTTTAATAATAGCACAAGGCCCATTGTGATCTGCCGGCCTTTGAGAAATATCACCAATCTGTGTTTTAAGTCATTTTATTTACTGACTTTAATATCTGTATTGAGCGTCAGAATGCGGCATGTCCACAAGCTATCTTGAAAGGGGATCATTCAATTAGAATACACACTCACGCACACACACACACAATCTTACCCTCACTCATAGTCAATTTGCCCTGGGCTTGTTTGTGCCAGTCAATGGCAGTTGCTACGACAACACCAACCTTGTGCCACCTTGTGGTGTCATGACGGATTGATTGATAGATGGAGATAGATAGGGGGCGGGGGGTGGTGAACTGTAGGATGAGTGACACATGAGTAGGCTGTGTGTGTGTGCACGTGTGTTTGTGTCCTTGAGTGCGTGTGTGTGTGTGTGTGTGTGTGTGTGTGTGTGCATGTTATGCGGATGCAACATGCAGAACTTCGCGGCGCTAGCAGCCATGCATTAAGGCAGCCCAGTGCATAATCACAGTGACACTAGAACCCCCAGGTGAGCCAGAGCACTGTGTTGGCCAGGGAGCGCTGCATAATGAGGCGCTGGTCGCTAGGCCCACAGACAGCATGCACACTGCTACCTCTTCCAATCACACTCACTCACGTATGCCTCTGCCATGAGCGCGGATGCTAATACAGTTGGCTTGACTGCGTGTGTTTGTATGCAGTTACTGCATTTGTGCCTATACCTCCAGGGTAATTGCCAGCATAACGACCATTCCAAGCTGGCAAGGCGTAAATGTTGCCATCTCCTTCTTTCATATGCTGATGTCCTATGTGCCTTTAATCATTAGCGGTTCACACATATAAGCTAATGCCATCTTCCCACTAACTGCCACTCCTCTCCTCTTTTCTACTTGGAATGGCTTCATTAGAGTCAGTTAATTAAATGTAGAATAACAATTCGGTGGGGTGGAGGAGAGCACTCTGCCTTCTATTTTTGTGATTTCATTTATATTTTAATGTTACATGCTTGACCGTTTCATTTTGGTTTTCAAAGCTGCCATTATGAGTTATCCTGCTAATCAAACACCACATAAAAGATCCTGCTCAGGAGAGATGCACAAGATGTAAAATAATGAGCTTTAGATGAGGTGCTGGTTGATAAGCCGATGGATGGCTACCAACCTTCAACTAAAAATGAGCTACAGGATTTAGTGGTTTGGCTTCATTACGAGATTAATTCACATTAATCCCTACTCACTCTGCTAAGTAAATACTTAGCATATAATAGAATTTTCATATATAATTGAAAACCACATTTTTCCATTAATATCTCTCAATGAGACTTTAGGCAAAATATTTTCACATCTGTCATTTTTTATAAACCTTTAATTACCATGACAGGGCACACAGGCAAGTGTCACAGGGCCCTTTGACTTTGGAGGGCCCTTGTTTGGACCGGCGAATGGTCTTTGTATACTGTATTGATTTCATCAAGGTGATGACTAAGTCAAGGGACTCATATTCATTTGATTAAATACACACTAACATCTGTCATCACCTCTGTGATGTCACCCATAGCTTTTATCAAGAACGGCTTGTTGTGCTGGCGCTGGCCGTCGCCATCTTTGCAGTACCTCACTCTGCCTGTAACACCTCCCTATCCATTATAATGGTATAAATGTATGGCTAATTTATAACATATAGCTGAAAAAAATATACCCCCGCGTACAGTTGTCATAAACAGTTGTTATAATGTTAAAGCTTGTTAAAACATGTTTATTTTTTGTATAAAGTCGGACATTGTAACGTTGGAGTCTATGGGGACTCTCATCTGAAACCAGCCTCAAGTGGCCATTCGATGAACTGCATGTTTGCGTTGTATGCGTTGTATTCATTTTTCAGAAATGGAGGTTCATGGCTTCCTTTGTTGTTCAATAATATCAACAAATGTATTATATACAGTATATATGCATATATGTAGCCTCACAATGACAAAATTCCCACAAATTCACTCTACAAGACTGATGGCAGTTTTCATAGTATTAAGAAAGCACTGGGCTATTTCTGTCCCAGCATACAATATCTATCCTCTTGAGACCATAGTGATCTTGCCACCACCACATTAAGTTTCACTTAGCTAATCAGTCTGGATACGCTCAATAAAAACTCATTTGTGATAGAGGCGGTGCCAGTAGGTGTCAATTAAAGTTATTAGCGGGCGATTGGACCACCTTCAACTAATCAGAACAACAAATGTGACAAGATTTTACAACAGAGGCACTTTTTATGCTGTCATCATCAACTGATCTAATCAACTAGATGTTGATTGACTGAGTTATTGTCTGACCAGACAAATATTGTGGTTACACTGCAGTAGTGTGTAACCACAGCCATTTATAAACATGACTTACTGTATGAATGTTAAGAAGGCTTTGTGTAAAAAAGCATGTTTAGCAAATTTTGCCCCGGTTAAATAATGGTAAAACAATAATGCTTTTTTGTAGCACAGAACTGTTCTTCTTCCAAAGCTGTCGAGTCACAGAAACACAATGTTTCAGAGCAGAGCACACAGTGAAAGCTTGTAGATGGTAATACACAGATGGCGTGAGAGAGAGAGAGAGAGAGAGAGAGAGAGAGAGAGAGAGAGAGAGAGAGAGAGAGAGAGAGAGAGAGAGAGA
>JAODLL010000017.1:1134249-1161768 GCA_026546735.1 Forbesichthys agassizii
AAAGCAAAGTTTGAAGGACAAAATTATTATTTCAAATAAAAATCATTATTTCTAACCTCGTCAATGTCTTAACTATAATTTCTATTCATTTTGCAACTCATTTGAAGAAAGAATGCGTGAGTTTTCATAGAAAACATGAAATTGTCTGGGTGACCCCAAACTTTTGAACGGTAGTGTATGTTGCAACATGTTGCACAGCTGGTGAAGTTGGCGTGAAGTCAGAAACAGGTCTAAATGGGTCTGCTAAATGTGCATTGACTTACTGTAGGCCTACGTGACGACCCCCTTTCCCCATCAATGGAGTGTTCAGAATTTTTTGACTGGGGTGGCCCAAATGGGGCATTGAGTTATGCAGAGGTAGCATTAAGGATGAGTGCACACGCATGCACACACATTTTTCATTTATTTACTATTAGTTTCCACTACCAACATTATAGTGTCTTACATTTCTGTGTTTAAAGCTAAATTATTAAGATACCAATAAACACAGAAACAAAGTAGCACCATAAATACTTTGATTACGATGGTATTTTTTAAACCCTTTTTATATATACATGCATCATTTTACAAAAAGAAAATACGAGCTGAACAATTAAATAATGCACTATTTGTGCAAGAAGTCAAATACATGTTTTAAACGCATCATTCAGGCATGCAAGTTGAAGAGGCATGTCCCAAACTATCAGGGTGTATTGTTGCAGGCTTTACCTTGCAGTATAGGCCTACTCACAGTATTACCTCACATATGCAGGTCTGTATGCAGTGCTTGCTTGGTCCAAAGGAGAAATGAGCACAGGTGTATGTGGTAGCTGAGTGAAATTCTGCAGGCACTCCTTCAAATGTAAATAGAGAGAGGAATTACACAGAATAAGACTATTACACCCTAACATGTTCCCCATTTGCAGCTACACTTTGAATATATGTAATTAGTTCTTCATAATGCACCTAATTTCTCACTCAGCAACAGGTCAGGACTGTAGACAAGTAAATATAGCATCCCTACTCTCTAGCCCTACCGCTTATTACTGTAGGGCTGCAACTAACGATTATCGATTATGTCAAAATTATAATAATGTCAAACAATAAAACACACATTTAGACAAAAAGTTAGTTTATATAATTGTGTGTTACTGTTATTGCATGAATTTACATTTTTCTATAAATGTTTGAAAAAGTGTATTTTATTACATTCGATAATGCTAAATGTGAAAAAATTGAGCAGCATAAAAGAATGCAACATTTTACAAACGGCCCCCCATATGAATCTGTGTGCACGGAAAATCCACAGCAAGGCAGACTTAAACTACTTGGCTGAAAATAATAACTTACCTGAATACAACAGAGAAATAAGTAAAAAAAAAAAAAAAATGAAATTCATATTTAACATACCTAATTATTCAACTTGAATAATTCAGAAGCGAGTGCTTGACCAACCAATGTACCAACTATTTGATAACAAAATTAGTTGCTAGCGGTTTTTGTTGATTATAATCGATAACATAGATTTTATTTCAGTTTATGCAGTCAATGCAATTTGCATTGTCCTGCTGGAAAATGCTAGCCTGGTGTAACCAAGTGTTAACAGTCAATGTAGACCTCTTGTGAATTTGGAAAATATTGGACAGCATTTAACCAGTCAGCATTGCTACAACTGTTGTGATCGCCTCATCTCTGTCATCTATCATGACAGAGGCGGGTTTATGGTTCTAATGCTGTTTAGTGTTTTTCCTCTTGATAGCTTGAACATTACTGCTGTTTTTGCTAACAAATGTATACTGCTGTGCTAAAAACTGTTAACTACTGCATTTACAGTGTTGACTTATTGGACCAAATACCAAAGTTCTACTGTGCCACTGTTCAACTCAGATGAGGTTAGCATTGCAAATAGTTTTGGAAAAAAATTGCTATTATGTTCTCCAGGCTAAAGAGAAACACTAACGTTTGTCAGCATCAGATAGTCAATTATACCTGCTAAACGTCTAATCTAAAGTGGAATCTTTCAGAATATAGCTATTTAATACCACTTTCACACTATTGCTACGGCAAGGGTAAGGGTTCAACCCAAGTTGACTATCTTTGACCAAGGATTGGTTTCGACGTGAATGGCAGATCGGGATGCTAACAAATATGACTGGAAAAAGCATCTCATTAGTTGCAGCATGACGCAAAATGTAAAACCAAAGCGCCCTCTTACTTTAACAAAGTTCAGACCTTAGCCTCTCTTGCAGCACAAAGATACAGTATTTTTTCTTCATTTCTTCGTTGGGGTTGAGGATGCTTTGGCGCCTCAGTCCAGTAAATCTAACCCAAACTATGGTCTTACCTAAGACAATATATATTGTTCCTAATACCGCCTGCATCATATATTGAAAGTACTTTCGTGGATTTAGTGGAACATACATTTTTCAAGGTCAAAAAGAAGGTTTCAGCATATTAGAGCAACGTGGTCTGGGTAAAGCGGTTACCGTAATATTGGTGCCCCCACCCCCCCTTCCAACTGGCTTTTAAGCTAAACAACTGTGATATAGCAGGCGTGCAGCCCCTCAAATGAGGTGGGGTCTGCACTTGGTAGGCTATTGTGGAAAAGGTGCGCTATTTTCATTTATCCTCCCTTGTCCATTTATGCTCATAGAACTAATGAATTATGCTCACCACATAGGCTACTATAATACCGCTACTGTGCCACTGTCCCTTTAAAATCTCGCAGTGACGTCATATATTTTTGACTGTTGGCAAGCAAGCAGCGGGGGGAGTAGGTAACGCGGATCTACTGTACGGACGGTGGAGGATGACTAGAATAATGTCACCGCTATATTTTTTTGTCATATCCCTGTCATGATAAACGCTGCTGGGGCGGTCACTTTGAGGATGCCGACGGGCGCCCGGCGGAGCGGATGCTGGACCGCGTGGTGCCAGGCGATCCTATTCGGTGCGTCGACGCTAGTTATTGTGGCTGAAAGGAGCGCATGTAAGTGAACCTTAAATGCTCATATCTACAGTACGGACTGTACAGCTTTGTGGAATAAAACAAATAATTAAGCAGTTCGTAGGTATCTATTAGGCTACATGACTGTACCCTATTGGTATATGGAGGTCTACAACCTTCAGCCGAGATGCTGTAGGCTGTGCCAGTGTGCCAATGTACCGATACGGTACCAATAATGTGGGTAGGTTAAGCTACTAGCAATATTGTAGGGCACTCCCCCTATGAAACTAAAATAAAGTGAAACATTTATATACCGTAAACGTAATCGTAAATTCCGTGTTGACCTGTGGTGTTCAGATATGTTAACGCACGCTATCGTTTTGTTATATCATCACTGACAAGCCAGTCTGTTGTTCTGCTGAAAGCGGATCTGGAATTCACTGCGCGTCTGCCTTTCATGCGACGGGTCAGGTGGTCTATCGTAACCTTACCGCCGATTATATCCTCCCGTTTAGGCTATCTAAATAATAATAACCTCGCTCCTCGGTGCTCTTTAATACTGTACCGCAGGCTACTGTAGACTTTGTTCCAAAATATCAAAAAATGTTTCTAATCCAGAATGTCTCTCAACCAAGGCTTCATAACCAAGATGTCCCGAGTAAGCAGATCGATGACAAGGGCAGGGTATAGGAGAAGAGTGACTTTGTCCTCAGCATGTAGTTCTATATGGCAAGATACAAATATCGTGGCTCTCGCCTCTCACCATTGATAAAGCAGAACGATAATGCCTTTCGGCAAGCTAATCAATTATGTTTAAGAACACATTATTCCCAATACCTCCAGCTCTGGCAGGCTGTGTTAAGAAGCACAAGCAAAACACAAGGTGCAAGATGAAATATAGGATATATTTCTTGAGATTGAATTCCTGGTATTGGCTATGTACAATATAGGCTATATATAACTAATTTGTATACTACTATACTACTATATAGACTATAACACCTATTTTTAGACATAAAGGGATGGAATTAGATATTCCTAAAGTGTCTACATTAATAGCCTACGATTACAAGGTTATTAATGTAATGTAATGTATTAATGTTACATGTGTGCAGTGATCTACTGCGTAGGGTTCTACCTTTGGAACGAGGAGACACAATGGGCGGGACTAACTCTTGGCCTCCTCCTGCCGGGCTCGCTGGTTCAGGCGCTGAGCGTAAAGTGGTACTATGACGACGGAGATGACAGACGATGTCACCTCTGTGTTGTGCACCTGTTGCACTTGGGCATCTTCAAAAGGTGAGCTTGCCTACACTCGCGTACCGGTTGCACGGCAACCGTGACCAGGCCGCATGCTGTTTTGGATGATATTAAATCAGAGCATGCCCGCAAGCTCTTGATCTAGATATTTCCCCCGAAAATAGACACTCAGTTACACTATTATGATATTCAATTTATAGAGAATTTTTTTTTAATCTAAAGTGCATGACAGTGGGATTACAACTCTCAGCATGATCTGGTTTTGGGAAATTGCATCCTTCCCTATCACCCAACTCAGGCTGGCTTTGAACTTTCATACGCGACCCACAGCGACCCACAGCACTCTACCGGCCCATTTCAATGGCAATTCTACAAGGGTTTATTGTATTCTGTAACATTAGGCCCTGTTTTATAGTGTGAATTCTATGCATGTTACATTTTCATCGACCCTGCTTCCAATCTGCCCCTTAAATGAATGTTTGTGTCAGTGCTCAAGGTCTTTGTGGCCCTCTGCTGGCAGGTTTTGGGACTGCATGCACTCAGTGTTACACGCTCAGGGCTCAGTGGGCGAGCTGGGCGTCATGGTCATGCAGCAGGCAGACGTCGCGGCCCTGTGGCTGCTGGAGGCCCTGGTCCTGACTCTCCCTCAGAGTCTGCTGCAGGCCTACGTGGTGGTGTCCACCGATGTGGGCATCATGTCCCCAGGTAATGTCAGACCATCAGGGGCCACTGGGAACAACAGCTTGACAACTAGTTAATAATGCAGGGTTCCCACCTGTCATGGCATTTCTGAAATATAACCATGGAATTATAAAAAATTCTATTCCAGACATGGAAAGTTAGGGTATTTGATCTGTTTTAGGGTGGAAACATGAAATATCAGGGCATATTATTTGCAGAATGTTTAGATTTTTAATATATTTTTGAGAGGTCTCAACAAATCACACTAATGTGCATGCCATTTTGTTTTCCTTTCACATAAAGAATTGAAGACTGATGGAGAAAAGGCATAACTCTATTCTTTAAAATTGACCAGAATAAACCAGAATAAAATGTTAAATGATAAAAGTGTTTGACACTCAAAATGTCCTGGGCCCCCCCTCACATAAGTGCCCTCCCCCCCCCCCCCAATGAATCCACTAGTCTGAATCTTGACTTGTGTAGTGCATTGAGTTTTAGCGTGTTTGCCGGTGCCATGCGGTCTGTCCCTTTTACACAGACAGCGTTTTGGTGGCCTGTTTTTCCGTTCAGTATAGGTCATGGACATTCAGATGTTTAGTCAGTGCAAGTCAGGGAGAAGGCATTTGACATTTGACTCAGAGTGGGAACCCTGTTAATGTGGCGTTGATACGCCGACACATGCAACATAATACGTTGCGCTAGAACGATTAGCTTACTGTGCATGCCGTAACACACTTATCGTATGACATGCATAGATGTATTCTCTCTCCCCTTCTCTGTTTCAGTGGCCTATTGCTGTGGCCTCTGCCTGCTGTCTATTTCCTGGGCCCTTGTGCTTTATAGCCGGGCGTGCTGTCTCATCCGGCCTGGCCACCTGGCCATGCCTCCGGCCTCCCTGCTGTGTCAGCTGGTGTGGAGGGCGGGCATGTTGGTGGCAAGGGTCACTAGCCTCATGTTCTTTGCCAGGGTCTTCAACTGGTGGGTCTGTGGAGTGGCGGGTGAGCGGGCAACCACCGTCCCTTCATTGGACAAGCATGGGAGATTGTGCCTGCCACACTGACAGCATACTGGGCGCAATAGCACTGCTTACATTGACTTGTAGGCTTAGATATTGGCCTCTGCTGCAGGATACTAGTCTGTGTTTATGGGTGATAATATAACTGAATTATACCCTCAGGGATTGTGAAAGTGCAATCTTAATCTTAAAGCGGTAATGTGTCATTTTGGCCACAAGGGCGGGGCTGAGGCACTGGGATGGGGTGTGTGTATGTTTGCGCATGTGATTGCATGTGTGTATTTTGTCCTGCTGGGGGGTTGTCATGGCGACTTACATATTTATGCAGGTTTTACAGTTCTTCTGAAAGTGTGTAGTGAAATGTGAATATTTGATAGATAAAAGCAGCATGCAAAAACAGTCCTCGCTCTAAAATAATCAGTAAGAATAAATTACGTGATACAATTAATGTGATTTTGACGATTAAGACTCTTTGGTTAAATCTATCTTCATTAATATTCAGTTAGATTGATGTTTCCTCTAATGCCCTCTAGTGCCCTTGCAGTTGTCCTGCGCTTCTCTTATTTACCTTGGTTGTTATTGTAGTAGGGTGTCTCTGACAGTCTATCTTTACACTGACCTCCAGGTTTCCACTGGCTCACAGCCTCTTTCTGGCTCATCTCCCAGCAGCCAGACATCTGCAGTGGGCCCTGGCGCTGGCGGGCCTTCAACGGCGTCATGGGCTTTGTCCACATCTTTCTCTTCCTCAACGTCAAAGACGGCACGTCGCGCTTCCGCATGGCCAGCTTCTACGCGGTGAGCGGCCATCTGTAACGCCATCCCGACAGAGTTCACCCGCCCCCGATGTCTCTGTTTCCCGAAGCCCGTTTTCTTTTATAGCTGCATTTTGATGTACCGCGCGTATCGTATTACTGTCCCGTTGACCTACACACATGCGCGCGCGCCCGCACACACACACACGCAATCACAGAGATAGTTTGCATCGTCATCCTCACCTCTAGCCGCAATACTGCCAATGAGTGATGGTCTGACCTTGTCCCCTCCTCCAGTTCATGCTGGTGGAGAATGCCACTCTGCTGCTGGCTGCCTCCGACTTCCTCAGCGAGGCATCATGGGACAGCATAACCCTGCCCACAGCTGTGCTGTGCAGCTTTCTCCTTGGTGAGTCACGCTGCCTTCTAATAACTTCTGCCTGGCTGGCCTCAGGTTTTAGTTGGGGATTGAGACCATGGATAAAGTGGCTAGCACTCTTAGCACAGTGATTAAAGTTGCTAGCACTCTTAGCACAGTAATAAAGTGGCTAGCACTCTTAGCACAACTATTAATGTGGCTAGCACTCTTAGCACAGTTAATAAAGTTGCTAGCACTCTTAGCACAACTATTAAAGTGGCTAGCACTCTTAGCACAACTATTAAAGTGGCTAGCACTCTTAGCACAGTAATAAAGTGGCTAGCACTCTTAGCACAACAAATAAAGTGGCTAGCACTCTTAGCACAGTGATTAAAGTGGCTAGCACTCTTAGCACAGTTAATAAAGTGGCTAGCACTCTTAGCACAACTAATAAAGTGGCTAGCACTCTTAGCACAGTTTATAAAGTGGCTAGCACTCTTAGAACAGTTAATTAAGTGGCTAGCACTCTTAGCACAGTGATTAAAGTGGCTAGCACTCTTAGCACAACTAATAAAGTGGCTAGCACTCTTTGCACAGTTAAGAAAGTGGCTAGCACTCTTAGCACAACTAATAATGTGGCTAGCACTCTTTGCACAGTTAAGAAAGTGGCTAGCACTCTTAGCACAACTAATAATGTGGCTAGCACTCTTATCACAGTTAATAATGTGGCTAGCACTCTTAGCACAGTGATTAAAGTGGCTAGCACTCTTAGCACAGTAATAAAGTGGCTAGCACTCTTAGCACAACTAATAAAGTGGCTAGCACTCTTAGCACAGTTAATAAAGTGGCTAATACTCTTAGCACAGTGATTAAAGTGGCTAGCACTCTTAGCACAGTTAATAAAGTGGATAGCACTCTTAGCACAACTAATAAAGTGGCTAGCACTCTTAGCACAGTTAATAAAGTGGCTAGCACTCTTAGCACAACTAATAAAGTGGCTAGCACTCTTAGCACAGTTTATAAAGTGGCTAGCACTCTTAGAACAGTTAATTAAGTGGCTAGCACTCTTAGCACAGTGATTAAAGTGGCTAGCACTCTTAGCACAACTAATAAAGTGGCTAGCACTCTTTGCACAGTTAAGAAAGTGGCTAGCACTCTTAGCACAACTAATAATGTGTCTAGCACTCTTAGCACAGTTAATAATGTGGCTAGCACTCTTAGCACAGTTAATAAAGTGGCTAGCACTCTTAGCACAACTAATACTTGTTGCAGTGATCTCTTAATGTTTTCCATGGCTGTATGTATAGTAACATCATATTTAGTTACGACATAGGTAAACATATCATAAGCAGTAGTACAAACCTTGTTTCCTCCTTCTTCCCTACCAGGAACTACCTCTCTGGTCTTGTACTACCGGTTCCTACACCCCAAGTCGACGGAGATCTCTCAGGGCTTGAACAACAGCCACCTGGGCAGCACCTGCCTGGAGCCGGGGGAGTCCTCCTTCTCCCTGGGGGACAAGAGCCAGCCGGTCCACTACCTGCACCACCATGGCAGCTTCTCTCTGTCGGGCGTGGCCGGCTCCCTGGTGGAGCACCCAGGAAAATGCGGGGCCAAGCCCACCAGCTCGTGCCCGTGCTACCACCATCACTGGCTCTTGATCCGGCTGGCGCTCAAGACAGGAGACCTGGGGAAGATCAACCGGGCGTATGGCGCCGGCGGGGCGGCCGCCATCTTGGACATGGAGGAGTACAACCCGGGCTTCAAGAGCAACGAGGGCGTCACCGCGACGGCCGAGGGCAGCTGCGACGATGAGGGGCTCTCAGCCTCGGAGTCGCAGGGGAAGGGCCCCGCACCCCTCTCCGACTGCAAAGAGGAGTTCCAGAGCGTGAGTGAGCCCACGTCGTCCGTGGAGCCGCAGGACGAGGAGGGGAAGGAGGGTAGCGTGGGGGAGGAGGAGGACTATGACAGCACAGACATGGCGAGCCCGCTGGAGTCGCCCGCCTCGGACTTCAAGCGCAGCTCGCCCGAGGGCAAGTCGGTGTTCGGGGACAGCCCCGAGCACTACTTCTGCCCCGCGGAGTCCAGCTCCACGCTGTACTTCAGCGCGGACCCTCAGTCGCCCAGCATCGCCAGCAACTCCCGTCTGGACCGGGGCCCCCAGCACAGCTCGCGCCTCAGCTCCATCCCCAGTGATCCAGCCCTCCACAAAGCGTCCCAGGACCACATGGGCCGCATGGGGCCGCTGTATACCTCCACACCTAAACTGTACTCTGGCTTGATGGGGTCTCCGCCTACTGTCCCCCACCTAACAGGCCCCAGGAGACAGCTCATAATGTCCCACAGAGATGAAGAGGACAACTTCTAGCCAGCAAAGTAGAACTCATACAGGGTTCAATGAGTTTTGGCAAATATGCTGTCTGTAAAGCCTAGCGTCATGGAGCAAGAAGACCACACTATTTACTCTGCTAAGCTAACACTGAGATAATGCCAGGTTAACTCATACAGTACACTATATGCTAACGTGCTGGTAGGAAGCATTATAGTGAAAATGTGTCTTGTCTTCACTCTTCAGACATCGGTAAAGAAGCGGATTTGTCAAAACGTTGGCGTTTAGAGCTAAGATGTGGTTTGCCCTTACAATCTACTAGTATTTTTATATTTCTGTAGCCTCTGGCGATATTTAACAACACAATAACATGTACTCCGCATTGCAACAAAAATAACAGCTTTCCTTCAGGGGATAGAAAAGTTCAGAATAAACATGCATTAGCAGTGGCATGCATATAAATGGATCCATTTTAATACAGGTATACCGTCTTTTTCACTAAAATAACGACACGTAATTAACCTAAATCATATGGATCTGTATGCACAAATACTACGGCTTCTTTGCTACTGTTGCTGTAGCAACATTTACAACTTATAATGAGGCTATTATAACAACCTGAACGTATACTCATAATGTGTGATACAGTAAATAGTGAAAAACTATTAACAATAAAGATATATACTTTGCATTAACTTGCAATCTAATTAAACAAACTACTTATAATAATAAATTGCCATAGAAGCTGCTGTTCACTGAACCCCAGGCATCCTTGCTGCATAGTAAGAGTTGTAAGAAATGTTGGCAATTATCATAGGGAGCTACAGTACATGTGTAGAGAACATAAATCCACAGTTTAAAGGGGCCAACACGTCTGAGCTCAATTATTTAAACATCCCAGCCAGAGCTTTATTGGCTTTTTAAAAGCACAAGTATCTTCTGTAACATAAATCTACTGTGATCTTTGTTATTCCCAGTTAAATTCCCCATCCCCTTCAAATAAGACTGCACTGTTTTTAATAGTCTGGTCTTGCCTGTCATTGCTTAGAACAGAGCTATTGCATCAATTTTGCAAAACATTTTGATGTTTCAATTTTTATTTCATAACATGTCGACCATGTAAATGTATTCTGTGGGAAAATAAGTAATGTCTCAGGAACCTATTTGACTTTAAAATGTTTTGAAAATGTCAAATGTGAAACAAAATGAAGATAGTATCTTGATCATGTGGTTATGTTGTATGTGTTTTGATTGCTATATATAAAAAAGCATTTAGCTGAGTATTGCTCTGTACAGGGGATCAAATGGAACAATTATATTATATGCATACTAACATTTATCCCTCTCAGGTCATTGCCAATCTAAAATTTGATTATGTTTGATGCAAGGCCACTGGTGGCTTTTAACAAGCAATAAATGTTACATTGATATGAGTGAAATGATCTGAAGAAATGCTTGTTTTTACTGTACGATCATTTAAAGTTTATGTTTATCTAATGCAAGAGAAACGATGCGTAACAGTTGGACTCAGATGATAGAAATGTGTATGGTTTAAAGGTAATGCCATCGTGAAATGTAACCTCTACATACTTCTGAAAATGGCCTCAAAGAAGGAATTTATAACACTCGCCCTTTAAGATCCTGCACATGCGCACATTGTCGAGAAAGTTAACTCCTGAACTTCGTAGTCAGAAAAAGTCTTATTTAGAAAATTCTGGTAAACCCGATTGTGCTGAAATGGCATTTCGCCGAAGGAACAAGAGCTATCCTTTCTTCAGCCAGGAATTCCTCATTCAAAATCATGCTGACATCGTATTTAGTTTGGTAATCTTCATTTTGGTTGGATTGATGTTTGAGGTGAGACGAACTCAGATTTTCATTTTCCCTCGTCTCGCTCAGCTGTTTTTTGTTGGCAAATTTTTTGGATAGCTTTACATACCGCAATCGTTAATTTAAGATCAGTCTTATTTTCCTCTAAAATAATTTAATTGTATACGCGCTGTAGTGTCTAAAAATGCATCTTAGCATTCTCTATCAATGGAATACATTCTGCGGATATGTTGGCTGCAGGATACATTGTTGCAGTAGAACTTTTCTGATCGAGTCCATTTGTTACACAGACAGACAGACGTGCAATGTTTGCCCTGCAAAAATGCCTTTCGTCAACATTGTTCAAATTAGGCTGTGCTCAAATCTATTCGTGGCTGTTTTTAATAGTTCTCTTTACAGTGATGTAAGACCGGCTAAACAACTAAACTGCTGTTTTAATGAATATAGGTGTCTCATTATTAACTATACACACGAACGTTTGTTGTTTTGTTGACTTTATAAACGCACATTTGACCAGAGTACTGTATTTATCCCTGTCGATGCTTTTTAAGACAAGACAACCCGCTGCAAACAACTTGGTCCACAGTTAACTGCCACGTCTCAATCTTTGAGCGTTGTGCCTCTGCTGCTGCTAGACAAGCTCGGCTGAGTTGAATAGTATTGCAATATTTATATTGGTTATTAACAGTTACCAATAATAATATCATTTAGCAGTGCTGGGAACCCACCATGAGGGTAAAATATTGGGTATAGGCTACGTGTCCTTCATTGTTACATTTCAATCCGGAATCCCAGTTCTGCTTCCATTGCGGTATTTAAATTAGGAAGGGGATTTCCCCCTTATAACTTTTCAGTTCCCTCGAAAGAGCAAGGGCTATGTAAATAAGTAATATATTTGAGAAGCAAACGAGTTGTTGACGTTAAGTCAAGACGTTGTAGCTGACAAGGCACCTGTGGCTCGGCGCGCAAGGAATGTTGGCGATTTGTCGCTGGAGCAGAGCCCTGTGGAAGCAAATAATCGTCCCAAGTCAATGCAAGCCTTGTCATGTCGATCTGAATAGTAGCAGCTCACCACCACGTCGGAAACACTTTTCATATGTCAAAGGAGAATTATATGTTTTAAGTTATATGTTGGACATGTGTATAAAGATGTACCGTTGGCTGTTGTCTAAGGAGTTCACTTTTTTTTGTGCCATATTTCTTATTTCAGGCAACCGCCAAAAGTGCCATAATATTCATTCAGCCTCAGTACAATGTCAGCACATTATCCCCAGGTATGCATTGTATCGCTTCACTTTCCACAATATATTCAACAGTAGTAGGCCTACGTGTATGCTACACACTAATAAATTAATAAGAAAACATACGCAACAATGCTTATATTCTCTTCGTTGTAATAATGTTTGAAATGCATTTTTTAACCATGATTCCTGATAGCTTACTCATCTATGTTTGCATGTACTGTTATAAAACACTAGTTATTCCCCTCTACCTCTTCAGAGGGAGAGCTTACTTTGTACACTTATGGATGGAGGGATTCTGCCACCATCCTCTACTATTTTTTCATTACCATCATCCTCCATGCTGTAGTGCAAGAGTATATTCTTGATGTAAGTACCATGTTATTTTAGCAT
This sequence comes from Forbesichthys agassizii, assembly GCA_026546735.1. NCBI lineage: Eukaryota > Metazoa > Chordata > Actinopteri > Percopsiformes > Amblyopsidae > Forbesichthys > Forbesichthys agassizii. The sequence goes on from JAODLL010000017.1 coordinate 1,147,035, forward strand.
ACTGTGTCATGTTTAGTGTTGAACATTCAAGCTAATGGGTGGCAGCTGGCATTCTTTATGTAAATTATTGAAATTGGATAACTTTTTCAAAAATATTACTTTGATAAAATAAGCAAAATGTTCTTTATAACTGCACCATAAATTAGTTGTTTGTATGCTAATGGAATACTATCAAGTTGGTTTATTCTGTAAAGTATTGGATCAATTTTACAATCAATCTCTGTTTAGCTCGGGTAAGAAAGCTCAAATACTCTTATCACCTTGATAGTGACACATCACATGCATCCTGTTTGTTCTTTCCACACACATTTCCAGTTTATTACACACGTGCGCGCGCACACACACGCCAGACATTTTTATAATGCACTAAATTTTTCTATAAACACAATCACACAAACACTATAACCGTGGGGGGGAATATTATTATTTATATATTGATACATTTATTTGTTGAATATGAATATAACAGGTATTTTGGTAATATATTTAACCATTATTTATTTTAAAGGCAAGTGTAGTATTAGAGGCGTAGACAGAAGATTTAAGATATAACAATTTAAGGTTATTTTTCACACATAGTATGTCCGGTCTCTTTTTCCAACACATAGATATTATTATCACCACACACTTCATTCTGCTTCATAATGACGGTGTTTTACACAACAGGTCAGTGAACCAGGACATTGATCTGATTCTATTGTCCCTGGATGAGCCACTGACAATGCTCAATGCCCCGCCCACTTGACTATGCAACACCGGTCTATTGTGTTGTGTTCCCATTTCAGAAAGTCAACCGGCGTCTTCATCTTTCCAAGAGCAAGAACACAAAGTTTAATGAGTCAGGCCAGCTGTGCGTGTTTCACTTGGTGTCTAGCATGTGGAGTCTCTACATTCTTCTAACAGTGAGATGGAATTTTATTTTGGAGAATTGTTTGGTTTGAACTGTCACTCATTGTAATGCTGCTCATTGGACACAGTATCATACTTCTTTTTATAAATGGTGCTATCGTTAATAATAATGGTCTTATAAAAACCCACCTAGAACATTGTCATACAAGTACAAGACCCATACGCATTTCTTATACTGACAATTTCTTTCATGTATTCATTCAGGAGGGGTACCTCCTTCACCCCAGCAGCCTTTGGGAGAACTATCCACATGTACACCTCAGGTATGACTGATAGTGAAATAGAGCTGGCACTAGCTTTAAACTGTTCTTCCGAAGCACATTTAATTTGAAATGCTAAACAACCTTTGACAAATGTCCTTCATTGTTAAATAAGTTTAGGTTTTTATATAGGTTTTAGGAATATACTTTAAAGGTAATATATTTATTGTGTGTTCTGCAGGTTTCAGGTGAAGTTTTTCTACCTGACTCAACTGGCATACTGGCTTCATGCCTTACCGGAGCTCTACTTCCAGAAAGTACGCAAGGTCAGTAGGCAGGCCATGGGAACCAGAATGTGACTATAGTACCTTAGCTGCGTGCGTGTGTGTGCGCGCGTGCATGCGTGTGTGCAAGGCAATCCAGGATCTATTAAATGGCTCTGTGAAGAAAGGCTGTATGTTTTTCAGGAGGAGATTCCTCGCCAGCTGCAGTACATCTGCCTGTATTTGCTACACATATTGGCAGCCTACCTGTTAAAGTAAGACACTAACAAGGGCAACATCATGATGATGCCATCAGTGAACTCAATGAGGCTTTTGGAGAATCTGTTAACAAGTGTATCAACCAAGTTGTGCAAAATATTGTTTGCCCAATATATTTTACGATTCACACTATGCATTGCAACCTTTTAAATGTTTGAATTTACTGAACACTGCTTAAACACATTTAAGTTAGAGATCAGAATAAAGGTTAAGATTGGAAAATTTTAGTTTTTTAAAAATATGTACAGTGCATTATCTCACATCAGCCTTACAAACTCCTCCTGACCACGTTCCTTTAAAACATAATGTTATGCAGTTTGAAGAAGTGCTTTTTGCTTTTAATAGTTTGCTACCCAGGTGTTTTTATGATCATACATGAGAAGACTGTGGCTTAAAAGTGTGTCCTGATAGGCTATCGCATAACAACATTCAATGTTCCTCTATCTGTCTGACCTTGTTTCTCTTTCAATAGCTTAAGTCGTGTGGGACTGGTCCTTCTCTTTCTCCAGTACATGTCAGAGCTGGGCTTCCACGTCGCCAGAATGTTCTACTTCACTGATGAGACCCACCATAAAATGTTGGTATTTTACACGTTTTTATGCAAGTTTAAATTGATTTTGTGTGTAGGCCCTTTGTTTTGGTACATAGCTAAAGTGCTATTCACTTGTGTACAATACACAAGGTTCCCCATGCTCAATCTTGCTAAAATATGTTACTGTGTCATTAGATAACAAATTGAATTAGATTTTGATGCAACTTGTGCTAATGGAGTGCTGCTTCACTGTATGAACAGGTTTGACCTGTGGGCAGCTGGCTTTGTGCTAACGCGGATGTTGACTCTGACCTTGATGTTCCTGGCTGTGGGGTTTGGTTTGGCCCGTGCCGAGAACCAGGGCTTGGACTTGGAGATGGGCAATTTCAACACAGTGATGATAAGGTCCTTACCATTACCAGAGAGCACACCAACATTAGGACAAATAACTACACTTTTTATATTTATATTTAACACTTCTAGATGAGGTGGCCCGGTTCTCCCGGGATTGTTCTTGTTTTTAATAGTCAGTCCTGGCTAATTAATTCTCTTGGGACACATAACATGCTAGATAAATAGATTACGTTTATCGTGCTACAGTCTCACTGATAAGGACAATATAGGCTATGCCGTAGCCTGTCATTGTGAACATAATAAATATTGAATTAAAATCAAATATTTAATTTACAGCATTCATCTAGGAATGGAAAGCTCACATTTTCACAAAAAGAATCCTCTGCTAAATGTATGTAATGTCAATTAGATAATTAGGAATTAAATGGGGATCTTACTATATCAAATAATCACTGAAGCCACATCCCTATGTCCTTTGGAGTTCTTCACTACGGTAAATGTCAGCATGGATGCCATTATATCATCTTTAAAGTTCCTGTTCTGAATGTCGAATGTCTTCTAATGCTGCTATTCCATCACCTCATGGTACACTTACACAAACCCACTGATTCTTGGTTTTCTAACAGGATGACGGTCCTACTACTGGTGTCTTTGACCCAGTCCTGGCTCCTCTGGAAGTTTATACGCTTCCAGCTGCGCCGCTGGAGAGAGTTTAGACATGAGCAGAGTATCCGTAGGAGGGTTCAGACCAAAGCCCCTTTGAGACCATTGAAGAGGGACTCACGTCAGTATTTCATAATGCATCTCTCCACATCTCTCATTGTTTTAAAAGGGATGTTTTGTAAAAGTAAGGCTTGATACTACTATCTTATACCGTTGTTGACATTTTTGTATTGCATCTATTGTAGCCATTCATTAATTCGTTCCAAATTATCTTTTTGTTCTTTTCCTGTGTTCTCCATGATAGTCGGCAACTATGAAAATGGAGTCCTCAAGGCAGAGAATGGAGCGTCTCCACGGACCAAGAAGATCAAAGCTCCTTAAGCTTGAGCTGGAATGGCTGCTCAGCCCAGACTATGGCTTCTCATCCACAGTGGGAGAACTGGTGGCCACTGGCCATCATTCTTCTGGTGAGTTTGCCTGGACGTGTCACGGGGACTCAGTCGCTACGGAGACGGGCTTGAATGCTGGAAATTGAAATCCCTTGAGCCCGACAAACATTTACACTTCTCATAATATCAGTGTTGTTTTGTTTTTATACACCCACACCTCCTGCTATCCTGCCCTATGGAACTCATTATATTCCAAATGAATGAAAGAAATAAACACAATGCACACTGTTATATTGTACCCATTTTTAAGTGTGTCAGAGCCTGTCTGTACACAGGGACTTGTACTGGTTGTAGTGTTTTGTCTGATGTTTGTGCTTGTCTCATAGATCTGGCTTTGCTTTTCCTTTTACTTTCTTAGCTGTGTACATTGGTGCAGAAAACAATAAGGTTGCTCTTTAAAATGTACACACCTTGATTGTGCCACACCAACAACTCACTGTTTTGAACTACTGTGCATCACGCGGCTGTTTATGACAAATGCTGGTTTGGACCACAATGGTAATGCTGGATACATATCGAGGAATATTCGTTTAACATTTCCTCTTAAGTAGTAAGGCAGCAGTAGTGTTCCACCCTACTGTTGCCAGACCTTTGATGGTACCACGGGTTTGTGTCATTCCATTTCCTGCATTTCTCCCCGATTACTTACATACGCACCGCATATGTATGTTGCATATTGCCGCATATCATTCCATGATTTATTTCTTTTTGTCTGTGAAATGTGTACATTTGCTATATTACATTTTTTTTATTTTTTTTTTTATGAAGAAATTTGTGAATCTTTTTTTTTTTTGTCTAAACAAGTGAAACACTGACAGATGACGTGTGTAACACTTTGTTCAATTTATTATTCTAATACAAGGAAAAATATATAAAGAAATAATGTAAGGCAAGAAGAGTCAACATAACCATTCACACAGTGGTTAAATACTAGTTCACCCACATTCTTAATGTTTAGAGTGTGCTACTCAAGAGTGTAATGCATAGTTAATAATACATTTTATTTGTATAGAGCTACCTGAAGACTATTGTCTAGGAGGTGGCATATCAGACACAGAAAATTCTAATCACTGGCTGAAATGCAAACTAACTTACTGGAGAGATACTGAAATGTTTTACTGTTGTGGTTTTAGTAGCAGCAGGCCCAGCATTTCTTTGACATCACGAAGACTCCTCTGCTTCATTATTTTCTGAAAAAGGAAAAGGGTGATTATGACCATTACTTTGTTAATACTAAATGCTGGGACTGTTGAGCAAAATGTTTACTGTCTTGGGTCACCTGACAGGGCATTCATTACGTCCTGACTGGTTTGCCCACTCAGCCTCTGTCGCAGGGAGTCCACTGTCTGAGAGGGAATTTGGTCTGCGATGGACTCCAGGTAGGTCAGGACAAATAGATCGGCATCCGTCAGCACAAAGCGGTGGGTGAAAACTAAAAAGTGTAGGAGAACACAATGGAACCAAGGAAAGCATAACAGAATGTAACCCGCTTGGTTTACGCATGCTGTTAGAAGAAACTGAAAACCACACCTTCCACAGTGGCTCCAATAGCAAAGTCCGCAGGTGTGTAGAACACTGGATTGTCCACAGTAGAGCTTGGCTTTGGGACGCGGGTCTTCTCCAAGAACTTGCCACCCATCATTCCAGTGGTGGGTCTTTCATAAATACTGATCATGTTGTCTGCCAAGCAGTAGGAGAGGATGAAATGACGATTCTCATCTAGGGGATTCTGGGATTCCTGATAAAATATGTTTTTGCAGAGGGTCATATCTGCAGCAGCCATCAGACATTATTCAGAGATGATTCTGAGAATAATACCTGTACAAAAGTGCAAATGGGTACAGCAGTGACACCGCTTTTTGAGAAAGCAATAGATGGCACATGGCCTAAGATCAGCTAACCTAAGGCCCTCCACAATTTTGGCAATCTCCCTCTACAAATTATTTGTTTGACTTTGCATAAAAGTCATGGAACATAAAAATCATTATCAGCTGTTAAAAGCACCTTCACCTAATCAGTATCCAGAGTAGTTAAATTGGTGCCAAAAGCAATGTTTTTATTCATAGTAAATAAGAAAACAACTCCTGTGTTAGTGGAAGGCGGCCTAATCAGATGCTAATGATTTTACTGACACCGAATTGGCACCTCCTCGCTGGCAAGCAAACAATGTTCACTTGTTATCTTCCAGACTGACTTGAGAGCCAATGGTGCTATCAGGCAGTGTCTTACCAGCACAGCGGTGTAACGAAGCGATTTGTTGCCGTCCACCATGTTTTTGGCACTCGTCTTGGGGGGCTCGGGGATCAGAGAGAGACAGTTTCTAAGAGAGTCTTCCAGTGAACCAAAGCCATTATAGGGTGGAATCTCCTAAGAGTGGAAATAAGCACAAACATGACAATATACAGTACATGTTTCACATTATTCACCTCAAAACACGTATTGTACTGAAATGTGTGCATATACTAAGGATATAATGCGGATTGATGTGAATTTTATAATGTATGCCTAGTTTTGCCTACTGTATTGTCTTACCAATTTCCTCTTCTGGGATTTTTCAGACATCTTGGGCACCTGCAAGGGCTTTAGCTCCATGTCAGGGTGGTTCTGCTGGTAGTACTCTTTGGTGAAACCATCGCAGTCATACAGCATGAAGAGACGACCCAACAGCTTCACTGTCTCTCCTACCTGAAAGTCTTTGGTGGAGTAAAATTCATCTATTTCCTGTTTAGAGACCTCCAGCACACAACTAGGGAAGGACTCTGTAGGGAGAGGAAGGAGGGATTTTACACAAACACATTATTATTAAGTTGCTTTATCGGTGACTTTCACCAACTCAAAATCTGAATTTACATGACCTGAACGTTGTTTGGGCCGGACAGCATGGCAACGACAAATAAAATTAATCTGATATTTAGCAAAGCTACTAGTACACATGTTAACTAGTGGTTACATTGGGTTAGTAAGGAGCAGGAAGGGAAGGGGGGGGTTCTTATGTGGGGGGTCTGGGGGTCTTCCAGCAGATAGTTATGAGCATCAAACACTGAATTTTACTGCGTTCTGGTCACTTTTAAAGCACAAATTTGTGCATTTTCTCAATCAATTGATGGTGGAAATGTTATAATGTAAAAGACAAAGACAAAATATGCAGTAAGGCTCTCAGACATTGGTTTAAAATTCTCCTATAGATCAACTTTTCTCACTTAATATTATTGTTCGCAATGCTTTACTCTTCTATACAGGTCTTTGTTTGTGGAAGAAACTTCTTACTTTAAATGTGCCTCTTATTCACGTCACTGACTGACCATGTGGCAATTATTCACGTTAGTGTGCACATTAACATTATTTGTTGAGACCTTTAAAAATCTGATAGCACATCCAGTATAATTTCGATGGATGGCAAGGTATTCCATGATTCGACCCAAAAAATTATAACATTCCTGCTGACTCCATGTCTGAAATAGGCTTTTTAAAATTCCGTGATGCTCAAGAAATTCCATGACCAGTGGGCACACTGTGTATAAGTAACTACAGCGCTTAATGAAGTATGAAGTATAGTGAAATATAGTGTTTCACCGATGGTTGGTTTGATTTGCTTGGGGAGTCGCTGTCTGCGCATCACGACTGGGAAAGGATCACGCCCGTTGTTGGGCTCATGAAGCTCTCTGATCTCCACAGTGTTGTCAACAAGATAGTAGTGGATGGTGACAGGTCTTCTCTCCCGCTGCATAGAGTCACTATCATCCCAAATGGCAAAGAACCGCAGGACCTTCACGTATTCACACACAGTATGGAATCAGAGCTAGTCATTGTGACGTTTGTATGCATTCATGTCATAGCACTAATACATTAATATGTTAGAAATGTTTATGAAAGGTTCTGAAAGTTACCCAAACTATCCAATGCTTCAATATTAAATGGACAGAATGTTTGTACAACGAATGTGGTGCAATACAATACTTGGCTAAGCTACCTCCACCTATCTAAGATGACTTTGGTTGATGATAGGTGTGTTCAAACTGGCAAACAAAGTCGAACAGACACAAATGGTCTCAGGTGGTAACACACGTGGATGCTGGACTAAGGAATTCAGTTTCAGTTTAAATCTAACAATTTGTAATGTTTACATGTTTTCCACTGTAAAAATTAAAAAGAAAATGTGTTTTCTTCAGTTCGCTAATTTGAACATTTGAAATGTTGACTACATTTACATTATATTTTGCTTCGAGCAACCACATCCTTGTCAGCTGTTTGCTGATAAACTTAGCAGAGGGAGTCATTACATTTTATTGTGTGTTTTTGGGCTAGCAGACAGATCGCTGACGTCGTCAATGAGAGAGTAGCATTTACCTTGCGGTCCATGGTGAGAAACTGGTTTAGCTGGTCAAAGTCAGATGGTGTGGTGAAGGATGGCTGTGACTGAGCTTGGATGCGCTGAGTAATGTAAAGGTCCACTGGGGTAGGCACTGGGCCATTCAGATCAATGCCTTCACTTTCCATGAACTCCTGTCAGATACATAGTCACACATAACACAAAAGAAACAAGAGAAAATATAATCTTAAATGTAACTGCTGTTGAAGGTGCCCCTCACAACCACACATTTCTTCCCAAGCTAATAGTTGATCTTTGAAGTGCAACAAAGGCCACCAAATTGTGGGCTGCTTTGTATGTGTTCAGTGACCAAATATTCAAAATTGAGTGAACTCACAGCGTCACCCACGTCCTTTCAGCTTTGTTGCGTGACAGACACCAACAATCACTTTGTTTTCAATCAGCCACGCAGATCAAATAATCCAATCTGAAACTGTTAACTAAACAGGCGTTCAATCCACTGCCTTTTCAGTTAACGGAGCGCATCGCCATAAAGAATGCAGTCTATGAGAGCTGTTGTTGTGTTGGAATGCGTGGGGAAGGGACACTCCACTGAGTTTCAAACCAAAACAACATTTTGCACTGCTGGTTGTGAGACGTAACGGACAGAGAGAGAGCTGACCTGTGTGAAGGTATCACAATGCGTGATGTGGTAGCTAACTCCGTACACAAGCAGGTCTATGGCCAGGTTGAGATCTTTCCAGTGGTAGGTCTCTCCCAGGTCGTTCTTGGGCAGCCGATGGCGTTTGATGACCATGCCCTGCGCTAAGCCAGAATTCTCCACAGGGGGCTCCAAAATGCTCATGCTGTCATCCTCCAGGTAGTAGGAAATGGTCACGTAACGCACGCGCCTCTTCTCCATGGGGTACTCAGCAACTTCCTCTGTGAAATAGGCGTAGAACCGCAACACCTAACAGATGGTGATTACAGAACAGCCTGATGTATAAGAATGGTCATTTAGTGAGTTGGATACTTGTGTAGCATTGTATTTTGCATTCCTATTTTTTAATTTTAAAGTCTTTATTTTTTTTTAACTTCATGATTATATAAAAACTATTATCTGACAACCTAAGCATACTGTACAAAATAGCATAGCTTCTTCACACATTTTCCTAGTACTATGGAAAGCTTGAAGTAAGTAAAAGTAATATTAATGGAACATTTATTGCATTTCAACTTGTAAATACCTTTTTGTCTAAGGCCAGATGAGCAGGTATAAATGTCGGTATGTTGTATTGGTCTCTGGAGGAGCCATAAGTGAGGGCTACAACCTCCCTGGACAGTTCGTTCATCTCATTTTGCGTCAGATGGTCTGACAGCAGAGTTGTCTTTCCAATACCCGCTGAAGGCCGTCGTGGTAAACTATAGCCATTCCTGAAAACCAAAGACTGGGACCGATGGAAGAATGGCTTCTGCAGATAGGGACAACATGATATGTTCTTGTTGAAATAAAAGTATGCCTAAACTCAATGGAATTTTAAAGAACGTATTAGCCTACTCATGCGAATAGAATCTTAAAGAAGCATAGGCTATAAAGGATAAAAGGACAAAACTATAACTTTATCAATACTGTAATTACACTGTAATGCACAGAAAGCTTGTTTATATTCTACGTGTGGGTCAAGTTACTCAGGAATTGTAATGATATTATTTACTTACTACTACTACTACTACTCCTTCAAAAAGTAATAATATTACTTTACTTATTACTGGGTATCAAAAGTAATTAGTTACTGTTACGGTAGGCCTACTCGTTGCATTACTATATTACTTTCACAATCACTACCTTGCCTTGCCCCTCCTGAAAAATGACAACCTGTATAGCCATCTTATTTTAGAATGTAATCCTCTTTATTGGAACAATAATGGACCTTAGGAGTCAAAAATCAGCCAAAGAAACACTGCAGCCTCTTAAACCTGATGATTGGACAGGCTTGTTCAATTAGCCTACCCTAAGTTTGCTACCCTAAAAAATGGAAGTCTAGGTTGGGAAATCTCATGCAGTAATGCAATACTTGGATATGTAATTGTAATACCATTACTGTTTTGGAAATAGTAATTTGTTACTACTAGTTACTGAAAAAAGTAATATTACAGTTACTGCCATACAGTTTGCTACAATGTCTAGGTCTGTTGAGATCTGCCAACAATTACAAAATGGTATAATCTTAATAAGATAATTTGCTAATAATAGCCTACATTCAAATATATTTATTTACAGAATACTGTATTACAGGCAACAGTGGGTTTCTAATTTTGTAAATATACCACGCGGAAGCCTTTACGGTACCACACCCACACCATTGTAACTGCTTGATTGCTGACTGCTGAAGTAATCAGTCCGATTAATAATTAATTTGAGTATCGAACGTTATTAAGCATATAGCCTACCGGTACCCCCATCATTAAAAAAAAAAAAAAAAGTTTAAAAAAAGTATTATTTTCGGTACCGTACCGGCCGGGTAGTACCGTACCGTACTGTACCGGACAGTGCAGAGCAGGATGAGTACCGTAGGCTGCGGCACCGGTACCGTACCGTATCTACCGTAAACTTTCAGATCGCAATCATCTTTAATTTGCAATTTGGCTATAGTTCTTACCGTTATATCACGAAACGAGTTTCCTGGTAAAAACGGCAATCCACGGTTATCCATTACAACGTTAGTGAAAGCTTCTATTTGTATTCTCTCTTAACTGTTGGTAACAATGTAGTCTAGCGTGGTCAGTGTCACTATAGAAACAGCAATACATGTGGTTCATGGTCAACATACACGATGTAATACCGAAAACACACCACAAGAGGGAAGGCAAAGCTTATTATATTACTTTCGCTCGCCATGCAGAAAGCAAATAGTCCTCATTTTGGTGCTTTTTGTTTTGTTCCAATAGCGAAGAACAAGATAACAGACAATTTAAATTTAAATTCGACGGTTTATTCCAAGCACATTAGTATATTTTGGTCTCACTCCCCAGATATTGGCACAGTTCAGTCACATTCGATTTAAAAAATAAACATTATTACAGTAAAGGCATAGTGGCAGTCAATGAATAACCCCCATATGTTCTTGATTCGGTTAAGTGTATCCTTACCACACATTTGTATAAAACTATAGTTCTATGGTTAAATTCAGTCCAGTAAAACATAACTGGATTGATAATAGCTTATAAAATGGCAGTATGATGACTACAATTGAATATCCACGGGAAATATTCTGCCGAAATAGTTCTGTATTAAAACAGGACAGATTATTCAGAATTGTCTTTTTCCTCTATTCAAGGTCAAAGTATTTTGTACTTATTTTCAGAAACAGTGCTAAACACATCACAACCATTATCTAAAAATAATATCCCAGGAGATGTTTATAACTGCTGCCTATGATGAAAACAAAGCCATTTAAGCATTAAAGCCAATTTATATGAATTTGTACATCTGTCTCGTGCGATAGCAAGTGCAATGTTTGATACAGACATTTCCATTCTGAATATGCACATGACACTTCAGCAAAGGAAAAACAACAATGAATATGAATACATTGAATTGATGTTTGATCAGTTATTAAGTAATACATTGACTTTGTTCTTGACACAAATGAGCATAATATTGAGGCAAGGCACTGTAACATAGCTGTACTCTTCAACACCTCTTTGAGGCTGTTATAATTGTATTATAAAATGTGTTTTTTTTAAATGCTGACACTGCTGTTGAAATGGACCGATCCCCTTCGTAGGAAGCAAATACATGACAAAGAAACTAGGATTGCATCCCTGAGGTGCCAGACAACCTTTTCCAAAGTATAAAAATATCTCATAACAAACCATTATTGGGAACAAAAATACATAACACATCAATAAACTATTAAATATTATAAAATATATTTTATAAGGGCTGAGATGAATTCAGAAAACAACTTCTTTTGGTTTTGACAAAGTTTCAAAAGGCAGCATAGTTGTGGACTAGTCTAAGGTGATCCCATCCTCCCTTTAGCTTGACCTCTGTAGCTTTACGGCACATCTGAATACTGGAGGGTACGGCGAATAATGCAAGTGGTAAGCTTCGTCATCTGTCATGGCTGCATCATATCCTGCATAAAACAGTCCTACAGTCACCATGTAGGCTATATATATACGTCTAATTGTATCTAAGGCAGCTATCCAGCAACTCCCAACTTCAACAGGGTCTGGTGAGGTCACAAGCAAGGCAGAGCAGCAGATGGTCTTGCATTCCCAACGTCCGCCACTAGGAGGCCGACTTCAGGCCAAGCTTACCATGCAGTCGAGCTTATTCCCTTATGGGGTATATTTTACACACACCCCACAACCCCCCCAAAAAACACCCTTTTCACTGTGCTCTCCAGAACCCAAGAAGCGTTCCCACAGCAGTCCCAATGCTAATGAAAACACTCCTATAGAAGGTTGGAGGCAGGCATTTCTTTCTGTATTACTGTCAAGAGGAGCCAAGGAAGCTCTCTGGGTGGCCCGTCCTATCGCAGGTCCTCAATAATAGCGGTTCAGGCTGCGCGTGCCGGGAATGTCGGGCTGGCCGTTCATCCAAATCTCTCGGATGATGCGTTCCCTCTCCTCCAGCCTCTGGGCGCGCTCCAGCTCCTCGGCCGACGTGAACACGTTCATGTTGAGCGTGCGCTCGAATCTCCGTCGCCGCCGCGCCGACAGGTCCGAGGCAGTGTCCCAGTCCGGGTCCGAGTCGCTGGAGTCGGAGGAGGAGTCGGCGGGCCGCGTGCGCTTCTTGGCGGCGGGCCGCCGGTGGGGCTGGCAGTCGGTGCGGCAGGAGATCTGGACCACCAGGGCGAAGAGGGTGAGGAACAGGCCCAGGCACACACCACACACGAAGAAGAGGGCCGCCCTCTCTGGGTGGTCTAACAGGGGGAATAGGACACAGTTAGTAATGGTTTGTATAGATGGCTCAATCACATTGGCCATGTAGTGTTGGTCAGGCAATCTAATTCGTTTCTTCACCCTAACCAACAGAAATAACAAGCACCCGCAAATCATCACTAGCTAGCTCTGCTAATGTGGCTTTATATGATAAAAGTGAGCGAAAAAGAGGAAGCAATATTTATTTCTTTGTTCGGAATGTTAAGGCCACCGGCTCTGATTAGCCTACAGTATGTAATCTACACAATGTTTCACAGGAAGCTAATGATTACGTTCTATTTATTTTACATACTTACATAAACAGGTGCATAACATGACTCAAATGAGGCACATAAACAGGTGCATAACATGATAATCAGGCACATAAATAGGTGCATGCCATGATAATGAGGAACATACATAGAGATATAACATGATAATGAGGAACATACATAGGTGCATACCATGATAATGAGGAACATACATAGAAATATATAATATGATAATGAGGCACATAAGCAGGTGCATAACATGACTCAGATGACGCACATAAGCAGGTGCATAACATGATAATGAGGCACATAAATAGGTGCATGCCACGATGAGGAACATACATAGAGATATAACATGATAATGAGGCACATAAGCAGGTGCATACCATGATAATGAGGAACATACATAGGTGCATGCCATGATGAGGCACACTGTCAAAGTCTAAGGCTCATATGATACACAATGATATTGTAAATGATATGCAGGACAACAGCTCTTCAGTCGGGAGAGATTGTAAACTGGTGACACTGAGTGAGGTGCACAATGTCCTCTAAACATGTAAACACTGAACAGGATGTATTTATGTTTAACTTAGGCTTTCTTATTATGTCAACATGACAGATTACAAATGATAAATACACAATGCATAACAGTTCTATGGCATCATACAAAGGACGATAAATGATTGTGCATTTAACTATTACGTTTGTTATACGTTGTCTAATGTATGTCTGTCTATTTGACTGTAAGCACGGCTTATTTGTCATGACACACAGAGAGAGGGAGAGGTAACAGGAACAGGAAATACCCCAACTCACCCAATGTGTTTTAGTAGCTGCAAGGTGCAGGTGACTGATACATTGTGTTTGTGTGTCTAAGGTATCTGTCCAAGATCTGCATTCCACCGGCCCATATTTACCCATTACTCAAGCCCCAGGAAAGGGCAACATAGGGTTACATTTAACCTGCAATATCAAATATGTCTTCTGTTATATCATCTACTGTAGTACTAGTAATTAAATTGAATAGTACTAGTGTTTCACATCAAGCCACTGAATAATTACTAGTCCACTAACAACTGGTGGTGTTGTAGTTCCTTCAACAAGCCCTGTAGTGTTGTAAATATGGATTATATTGGCATAGTACAAGCTTTCTTTATTCGGAGGTTTGTTAAGGAACATGCAGTGCTGATTGCTTATAACTAGAACAGTACAATAGTTTACAGGAAACAGGAAACAGTGAAAACAGAAGCCAGTGACTAAATGGCTTTTTTTTCTTTTTTAAAGAAGTTCAGCAGGACAAGTTTGAAGGGTGGTCTTTCTGGCAAGTACACCCGCTGTTCCCTGATCCAGACTAGTCTGAGCCTCTTCCATCTATGTCACTGTGCTGAATGTCTAATTCGTGTTATAACGTGTTATAAAATATGCAGATGACTCTGTGATCGTGAGTAAGCTGCGGGATGGGGAGCAGGACCACGGTCCAGTCCTCCAGGAATTTGTCAACTGGTGTGACAAAAGTTTCCTCCACATAAATGTGGCTAAAACCAAGGAAATGTTTATTGATTTCCGGAG
>JAODLL010000017.1:1161868-1175428 GCA_026546735.1 Forbesichthys agassizii
ATTTCTATATTATCAATAATGTAGTTATCCGATTAATCGAAAAAATAATCGATAGATTAATCGACCAAAAGAATAATAGTTTGGTACAGCACTAGTACTGAGCGATGCGACACGGCTACTACCAGTTGTGAATGCAACATGACGTGTTGCTGAAACACATTACCCAAATTACCCAACTACTGTAGTTCTAGAATGCCCATAAGAAACCAGATTTGTTTTGCGTACCTGTAATTATAACCTGGTTATAATGGGTTAGCCTTCTAAGATGAAAGGGCTGCTGGATTATGGAAAAAAATTCATAATCACGATTATATTGGTCCATATTAAAATCATGGTTATTTAACATGATTACTCACTGACTTTGGAAATGTATTGAAGTTACTTAAAGATTGTGTAAAGCATATACAGAGATTTACTTTGCATACGTTAGCAGTACATTCCTTTAAACATGCGAGAACACTGTTTGCTATGTAGTATTGTAGAGTTAGACCGTTAAACTGTATTTAATAATTTCAGGATTTTTTGGGAGGGCCAGAAACAAGGGACTAGATACGTAGATGGTCCGCCAATTTGCTTACCCCTCCCCGTAACACCACGAAGATATAAAAGCGTAGAGGGAGTTCGAATCAGCTCAGTATTATGTTTTAATTTAAAAAATCGACAGTGAAAGCATCAATTGAGAATTTCCCTTAATACTTTGTAATTGCCATTTTATTTTGATTAAATCCTAGTAGAGAATATTAATTTCATGCATTGCTTTCTGCCCAACCAGACGAAGGTGAAGATGCGTCCCAAGCCGTGGTCGAAACGCTGGGAGCGCCCCAAATACAACGTCCAGGGCATCCGCTTTGACCTGTGCCTGAGCCCAGCGAAGATGGAGGACGCTCAGAAGTGGGCGAAACCTTGGCTGGAGTACGACATGCTAAAGGAGTACGACACATCCAAACTGGAGGAACAGATTCTCGCCGAAGTACAGCAAGAGATGACCAAGTGACTTGTTATTTCTTCAGTTTAAAGAGAGTGGCAATACTGGCTGGAATATGAATAACATGTCCAACTTCATCTGAACGTCTAGTCCAGTTACAGGATACGCACGTGTGAAAGTCCCTTTCCACAGAGGTGGGTGTACCTGGTCACCAATAGTTATTCACACCCAGACATGACAATGCATCGTGTATTCTCCCACAGTGTATGTAAGAGTTAATAGGCCAAAGGAGTGTATTATGTCTCTTACTGTGTGTTTTTGTATATAATGCACATGTGTGATATATTACTATTACACACATGTATAAAGGAATAATAAAATAAAACTTAATAAAAACCCTTAAGATTATATTATTTTAATGTATGAAAACTCATTTAATTTAAAAAATGTTTGTCACAGCTAGAGTATTTGCTTTTTTGTCTTGCTGAAGGAATAATATCAAATTTTAACACAAGGTGGCAATGTTTAACTTAATTTGCAACTATGACTATGAGCGCTTGCTCCATTGAGTGTGTCTGTTTCGGTTTAAAGCAAATAACGCCTACCATGTCAATTAAACAAACATTGTACAGTTTCAGTAAAATGAAGAAACTCTACCCAGTACTTTAAGGGAAAAGAAAATAGAATTCAGCACCAATACATGCGGACACCCAGGAGTGTTTTACTGTTGTGGATGGAAAATTGTGGTGATGAGAGCGTCAATTGGATAGTATAAAAAACACTCCTTATGTTCTCTCTCTCTCTCTCTCTCTCTCTCTCTCTCTCTCTCTCTGTGTGTGTGTGTAAACACACAGAGTGAGTGCCTACACTCTAATTTCTCCATATTACAGGATGAGACAGAGAAAATGAGCTTTAATACAGGAGCACAGCTGTTTACTGAACTCATTATAGACCACACATGATTCCCTGTCTGGAGATAGAAGGGAGTACAGAAACAGAAAAAAACATTCCCACTTTGCAGCAGTTTCTCAGCACAGAATCGAAGAAAGAACTTTAATTATTTGGTACTACATGTTTTATATCGCCAAACTTGACTACTAACTAATGTAAATATGGTCAAAACCTGCTGCTGCTGTTACACAACTCTCCCCTAGCAAAAACACTGTCTTTATATAGGTGTTTACATAGCAGGCCTATACATTGTCATTAAGCCACCTACATCACGGCTGGTCCTTTTCACCTCTCCCCAGTCTTATTCTTACTCTGATTCCTGTTCCCTTGTGGAGGCGGCAGAGTACATTCCACACCGACACCACTGAACTGGTAAACCAGTCTTAAGTCTTTTTAGTTACTCAGTCTGAGTTTCTGCCTCATGGAAACTTCCTGCTTACGTGTGTGTGTGTGTGTGCTTGTGACTGTACAAGCCGCCCGTGCCCTCAGGTTAACTTATCTGCACCTGGAGTGAAGTTTAAAGACCTCTGGCTGGGAAAAGAGATCAAACGCAGACGTGCACGCGCACACACACGCACACACACAGGCCGAGCTACAGATAGACACCTCAAACACGGCACAAACTACACGTCTGGCATGACCCGCCTGTCTATCCTGCCGTGAAACTAGATCGGCCCCATTCACCTTCGGCGCGGAATCTGGGCGGGGCGCAAAGAGCCTGGGAAGGTTCTATAGACCCCTCCCCTGCGTAACGAGCGACTGTAAAGCATGGCGGGCTGACGATAGCTCCAGCGCTGCACTACTATGAAGGTCAGTGCTGGAATGTAGGGAGGGATGCACTCTTTCTCTTTTAATCTGTCTTCCTCGCTTACTTTGGAGCTCCCATGACCTTCCTCTCTGCCTCTCTCTGGGGTGGGGGGGGGGGTAGCGCCGGCTTTGAAAAGGAGCCAGGTTGATGGATGTCGAGGATGTGATACGTGGGGCGCGCTGTGTCTCCCACAAGGGAAAGGTGGACGATGAGCTCCGCTGTGTCAGAGTGTCTTCCCCTCTCTCTCTCTCTCTCTCTCTCTCTCCCCTTATCCCCCCCCAGGGTTATGTCTTTGTTGTAGTGTGGTTTCTTACTCTGGGCTACCTGCAGGCCAGGGGAAATTAGTTTCACCCTCTCCGTCTCCGGCGACAGTGTGTGAACGGTGTTTGAGTTGTCTTGCATGTGTGACATGCGCAACGGGATATCGGGGCCACCCATAGGCCTCAGGTAAATTACACCCTGTCACTGTGTGTGTGTGTGTGTGTGTACATAACTACCGCGGGCCACCCGTAGGCCTAGGTAAATTACACACTTGAGTTTCACCATATGTTGGCAGTGAAACGACACGACCGTCTGGTCCTCTCCCATTGTCCCATGGGTCTGAGAGGGGCTCCTGCTGCCATCACTCTCTCACTCTCTCTCTCTCACACTATTTTACTCTCTCTCTCCTTTACTCTCTCTCACTCTTTCTATCTTACACACACACTCACACAAAGTCATACCAAGAAACGCACAATACGACAGATGTTAGGATGCATTGCATTGCTGGCTCTAGAAGCAGCTAAAGTTTTAGACTTAGATACATGGCTCTGCATAAATTGTCGTGTTTCACACTGGACCCACATGTATTAAAAATGAATACTTATGAAACAGCATGGCTTGGATGGCCTTTAACCATTTTTTAAAATGTTTTGATGTCCTTGAGTATTTTAACAATGTTACAGGATTACACGATGTAAGTTTGGGGTCAATTCATTCACTTGAAAACATACTATTGAAATGTTTCTTTCTTTGTGAATTTGAGAATTAATAAGGCAACCGCTCCTCACTAAAGGAGCATGCCTTTTGAAGAAAATCCATTACAGCATTTAATAGTAGATATGACCCCAATCTAAGTCCCAGGGGATTCTGACAGCGGAGCAGAATGACTGATTGGCTGAATACAGGCTATACAACCCACTCACGTTTAAAATTAACGGCTCCATTATTGCTGTGTGCTAACCCATCAAGTCTGCGGCAGTAAAAGTTAAACAAGGGTTTGCAGATGGAGCCACAATTTTTGTCTGTTCCTATGACCCTGGGTCCTCTATTTGAAGGCATGTGCTGCAATCAAATGTGAAATGAGAGGGGTTTACTGCTCCAAAGCCATTTAAATAGTGTCAGCTGCCATTAAACTATATTGACTGGATAGTTATCTGTCACAATCTCAATTGTATGCCTGTAAACCTCAATTTGGCCAGCAGGGAAATTATATATTGTAATAATTGAATAAAGTAGTAACAAAGGTGCACATGAGCAACGATAGCCTACTGTGTAATTCATAATATAGAGTCAGAAGGAATCATCCTGTTTGCCAGTGACATAAACACCCATGGGCTTATCATAAACAGACACAGTGCAACTATACATAATATTACTGCCTAGCCTTAACAACATTCCTGCCCATAAACAGATCACAGCTGTCTCAATTTGTCCTTGAGGTTTTTTGTGATCTAATGTATTCATATGTTGTGTATTTCTCACATTTAGGATGTCCCTGTCCACTTGCCGTCAAAGATAAGAGAAGTCAAGGCTGTTTGATAAATTCTTCACATTTCCTTGGAATCGATGCTTGTTCCCGCTGCAAATCCTATGTGTGTGTGTGTGCGTGTGTTTTCATGTTGAGGACACTGGGGTGTTTGGTCACAACACGAGACGGTCTTCGTTATGATTGTAATTTCTTGTTGGTCGTGATGACCCTGCCTGGTGCTTAGCACAAAAACAAACAACACAGTCAGCTGTGTGGTCTACACATGCATGTGGTAGTTTATATTATGTTACATTAATATATTATACAAAATTCACCATGGACACCTCATCCGGTGGCCTCTCCACCTCATAGCTGCTTAAACAAAATGTTTATCTTCTATTTCTATATTATTGTATATCCTTCTAAATATCTATGTCTTACTCTTAGAGATGCAAACACTTATGTTTGAGTATGGAATGATATATTGGTAATGTGTGTTAGCCATGATGACATGTCGCTGTCATTATTCAAACAGAATGTTATACGATTACTGATGTTTGACCTAATACAGCTATTTCCAAATGTTGTGGTTTTAAGTAATTTTGGATGAAAGTATCTGCCAAATGATGTAAATGTAAATTTGAGCCATGTGTGAAGTTACACTTCCGTTACACTAGAGGGCTCCCTCACCTGCTCCTTCTTTATTTTGACTCAACTTGGCAATGGTGCTCCGAGTCTATACAGCTGGTCCTCTTCTCTCCTGAGCTCTAATTGCAGCTCTGTCCTGGGAAATACAGGGAGGAAATCTCAGAGCTTTCGCCCGCAACAATGACGATTAAAAAAAAAAAAAGAGGAAAGCGTTTCAGCTGAGATGAAAGAGGGAGGGAGGCTTAGGGGTGGAGGTGGAGGTAAGGAAAGGAGAGTTAGATGAAGGGGAAAGAAGACAAGAGCGATGTGTGGGGGGCGGTGATGGTAGTAAACGATTGAGTTTATTAACCTCATTTAGTTAAAATGCTTAGATGGGGGGTTGGTGGCGTTTGGGGGGTTGAATGCTGGGCTGGGGTTTACTAATGAGGGCTGAAAACACACACACACATACTGCACTTTGCTCTCAAGCACACACATTTTCTTAGCTCTCCCTCATACCAGATTCACCTTGATCTGCTGCCAAGAATGCAGAGCAAAAACACACACACACACACCAGGGACAGAAACTGTTAACTTTAGCCTACCTCCTCCTCACACCTTTTTCCCACTAAAACAGCAAAGTCACTGAGCCAGTAATTTGAATTGTCACTGACACTTCACGCTACATGGAGGGGCTGGGCAGACAAACCAAGACATTAAAGGTACCATCATTCCATCTTCCAACTGTTATTTTAAACGTTTCTCCATTACAGCTGAACATGATATTGTTCAGTTAGTGTGCGTGTGTGTTTTACAAACTTGATTGGCTTAGTGGCTAAAGCTGAAGCCAAAACCACATACTGCAAAAAGCACACGTTGGGAGGTTAAGGTTCTCCGGTGTGTTGATGAGGCATGGCAAAAATAATAAATAAATAATTTCCATTGTCGCAAATTAAGTCATGATTCCAGTCTCCACACTCAAATACGTCTCCCCAAGTGTGGTATCATATCATGCTTGATAGCTAAAGCCCAGCTAAAACAATGAAAATAGTTTTCATTGTGTTCAAAGTGTTTAGGACTTTTTTTTTTTTGTGAATCCCTTTTTTTGTGTAATTTTCACCAATTATTGTTATATATGGGGTTTTTTTCATAGTGGGAGAATATGTGAGAGACAATAGGTTACACTACAGAAATTATGTAATCTCTGGGTCCAAATTTGATTTATTACATAAAACTGTCTCATTGTAAAATTTTTTACATTATGTTTTATTCAGAGAGGAAATGTTTGCCCTATCAAATCCATTTAGACAACACAACTAATCACACAATTGGCAAATTAGATTTTTCACTAAGTGAAAAAGCTAAATCATTAAAAACACCACCACCACCTTATGGGGTGTGGCTTGGTATACTTATTTCCCCTGTCGATTCCAATTAAAACTATATTTCTGTGATAATGTGTTAACCTTATTTGTACGTGGTCTTCTAAAGAGCTAGCTAGGACCACTGGTGGTGAGTGGTGACTACCTGTATTGTATGTTATTGTTAAGGGGTAGGATGTTTATTCCTTATCTCAAAGCGACATAACCAAAGTGTCTATCTGTCTAACTGCGAACAAGGTACCTCCCCCGAAACACACACACCTGCATAATCCAGTTCAATTCATCCATTATAGACACTCACCACTAATGAACCCAAATGGACACTAAGAATGCACATTTAAAACACATGCTGAAGACGAATGATAGAAGATGCACTCTGAACTATTGACAAATGGTGTGAAACACACACTGCAGATAGACAGAAGGCATAAAGAAGACGGATGGATCAGCTAGCCGTTGTGAAGATGCTCTCAGAATGAAACTGTAGGTGACAGATCTACATTCTCAGTAGGGGGACCTGAACCCCCTGCTATGGTGTTCCAAGCGGGGTTTGTGAAAGGTTAAGTGACCGTTGGTTCACCTCTTGCTTATCACAAGAGGCTAAGCAGAATATCTTGTCTCTCTTTCATGTTATCTTCGCATTCTATGTTTTCAAATGAATGAAGGTTTAGTGAATTATGGTTGCTTCTAGTGGATTGGTATTTTTCTCTCAATAAATAGCTTCCAAACATTACATGGGAGTGGTTTGTATATATTTTGAGAAATAAAACTTTAAATATTCTTACTTATTAGACATAGACAAGGCTATAGTGATGAAAAATCCAAAATGAGGTTATTTAAATAATCCTATAGCCTGTCCAATAGTTGAAGTTGCAGTTAGACTCAACTCAAGGCCTGCAAAACACCTCCCCATTTCCAGGTGGGATGACTCACAGCTTTTGCTGTTATGACCTGTGACGAGCCATTCAAGACAGCTTGAAAATGTTTGTCTATGTGTCAATGGGCTGACAATACACCTTACTTGTTCGCTCTGTCACAAGCACACTCTGCTATTAAACTTTTGACCCTGTCAAACCCTACACAACCCCGATTCTATCAGCGCCATGACTGTCAGTGTGGTGGTCAGGGCGCATTATGTCTTTGTCATGGAAGACCCTGTTTGTCTTGTCTGTTTTGAACCTTTGTTTGCATTGACCTAACTCTTTATTTCACTGCCTGCATGTATTAATCCTGTGTCCCTTTAATCCAATTCTATTCTTTGTTATTCTCGTCTGATTCTAAATGCCACTCTTTATAGATAATCTATTAATTTTACCCACTTTCTTACACCGTGAATTTGATGTCGCATGATAAATGCCATTTCTAGAACCCTTACACAAATGCACACACACACACACACACAGAGGGTTTTATCTGAATTGCTATCAAACAATTACACACCATTACACAGCAATAGCTGATACTGGCAAAACGGCTAAGATCTGCTTCACAGCTCATTAGTGGCGAATAATGTTTCAGACAGTTTAATTCCTTTATTAGTGACATTGCCTGACCTTGGGAGAATCTGACCAGCCAGTGTCTAGGTGGCGGCTGAAATACCATACATACATCCTGAGAGAAACACAAGGGGCGGGTCGATACTATTTGCTGCCGCCGGTACGTGGGTGTGGCATAGATGGTTTCCATGGCTTTACTAGCATTTTAGCCAGCTGATAGCCCTTGATAACAGCAGCGGAGTATCCATTACTCGACGGTACATCCAGACGGCGTTATGAATTACACAGAGGTCACGACCTCTGAGCCTCTGAGCCTCCCTGCGTCTGAGCCAGTAGTCCCGGCCGACCGCTGGCCAGTACCACTCAATACCCCAGGTCCAGTTTCCCCATCAGACCCCACCCCCACCTGGCATGCTGTGCACCACTGCAGTTCCCATGGTACCGTCTGGATTGGGAGGGGGGAAGGGGGGGTTGCTTTGGCGCCTAACCGGCAGCAGATGTGGCCCCACGGAGTATGCCGGCCCTCATTAACTTCAATGCATTTCTTAATGCGACAGCTACCATATTTCACCACCAGCGTCCAGGAGAGGAGAAGAGGCGGGGGCTGGTGTTATCCCATTCGGATTAACGGGTACAATGGAGTCCGCGACCGCCCACGTCCGTGCGTTCGTTATACAAGGCAGTCAAATGATTTTAGGCTTTTTCTTTTTTCAGTTTTTTTCAGTTTTTTCCCCTTTTTTCTATTTTTTTCCTTTTTCTTTTTCCCCTTTCGAAGCTGCCTGCATCTTCACTGTCTGCCAGAAGGTGTTGAGTCTGCACAGCTGACCCAGGAACAGCGAGAGAGAGAGAGAGAGAGATTAGGAGAGACAGAGAGAGAGAGACAAAGAGAAAGAGAGAGAGAGAGAGATGTGGAGCAGAGAGAGCGGGGAAGGGAGGGGGGTTGCGGTCATTGGGCCCTTACTGTACCATGTGTGTACAGCTGTGGTAAATGGGGTACAGATGTACTGTATCAAACGCAGATACCCTTGACTTCAATAGATACATTACGATGCACTGGCCCAGCTGTGGCAGGCCTCCGCACAACATCAAACCCAGCCGCTACCTTTTCTCACCCTTTTAGCTACTACCCCTCACCCCCCCCCCCCTTCTCCAACCCACCCCAGCTCTAACACACCACCATTTGTTTACCTGATTGCCCAGTTCTTGCACTCACATCCGCTGCCTGTGTCGTTTCTTCCCCCTCTCTCTCTCTCCCTCCCTCTCTCTCTCTCTCTCTCTCTCTCTCTCTCTCTCTCTCTCAGGGGCCGTTCTCTGCACACTTTACGGGCACAGCAGGTATTGGCCCCTGACGGTGAGTAATGACTCTCCCACCCTTTTGAACTGGGGCTCGTTTAAAAGCCAGGCGCATGCACACACAAGAATGCACACACAGGTAGACGCAGATGAAAAACACACGCTACACGGGACAAATACAACGAATGCAGTGCAATTACACAGGTGGCCACCCAGTGGCACAGGACACACATTTCAAAAGACAAATCCGTTTATGTTCATTTAATAACAGGGATGGTTAAAAGCGACTAAGCTAGCCCTGATGACTGCTGGTTTCACTATAACAAAATGTGTTTGATTAGATTCATTGAAATATTGCATATTGGATAGCAAAAGGGTTGCTAAATGCTATACATATAAAATTCACACTGTGACACATTAGCCACCTAGTGGCACAGGGCATACATTACACAGCAGACACAACATTACAATATATAGGGCAAGATAGAAAATGACTATCCCATACAATGCATGCAAGCACATATATATCCACACACACACTTACTGTGTTCAGCCCCAACGGCAGGGCTATCATCCCGCCTCAGACAGCCATATAGATCTTGCCTGTTCACACCCCCCACCCCTCCCTGTCTTGCCTTGCCCGCTCAACACACACATACACACACGCACGCACGCTATGAGAGAAGGGACAGAAGGCTGGGTTAGAGAGAGAGAGAGAGAGAGAGAGAGAGAGACATGGATGAAAGACATGAGGTCAGCTTTGTGTCCCCTGCATCGCCCAGGATTTGTCCTTCCTCAAGATTGCAGAATGAGGGATGCTATTAAATTGCTGGAGTATCAACAGGGGCTTTCGGAAACCTTTCCTCCTCTCCTCTCCTCTCCTCTCATTCTAAGAAAAGGGAACAGTTCCCCAAGGAGAAGAGAGGAGAGGCGTCCGTTAATTCCCGGTGCTTTCCCAGTTCCTATAGAGGAAAGGGGCCCCCCTGGATTTGTCAGTTGTGGCTGCAGCTGTCTCCAGGCCAAATGGACCACAGTGGACTTGACATATGATCCCCAGGCCCCTCACCCTCCCTGCCCTATCCCTCTCTTTCTCCTTGTCTCCTTATCTCTTTTTTTTTTTTACGACATTTAGCTTGGACTCGCGTTCTCAACATCACTTTTTCCTTTTTCCATTTAAGTCTCTCCCTTTGTCTCTCTCTCCCTTTGTCTCTCTCTCTCTCTCTCTTCCTCTGTGTCTTTCTCTGTTCATGCCCTGTGTGCCATAAGAGCCTGGCTCTCACAGCCTCACATTCTCCGCCGAACACTCCGAGGGCCGAGGAGAAAGGTTTAAGGGTCCTGGAGGGAAGGGGGGATAGGGAGGGGAGGGGAGGGGGGGGAGGGGGGGGGGGCAGGTCGCTCTCTTGTCTTTGTCTGCAGGGAGAAAAGGAGGGATGACGTGTGGAGATCAGAATGCCTGCTAATGTTTCAGGCTGGGGCTTTGAAGTGAGACGGCTACCTGAGGGGGCTCGGCGCTCACATCGCGTACGTTGTCAGCGTCGTTACGCAGCCGCTGGCCGTCACTGCCACTGGCCATTAGAGTTCCTCTCATCGGTTGTCATTATTTCTCTTACCGTTATGAAGGATATTAGGTTACGGCATCATGCCTCATTGTTTACAATATTCCTCGCTATAATAAATTGCAGAGATATTTGCCGCTTTACTTTAGCTAGTTTTAATTGAAGTGGGCGACATTTGCGGAGCATTAATTAGCAAAAAAAATAAAAAATGAAACGCACGGTGTACCTGCCAATCACAACATACATGCACACACAACCACAGAGATGTGCATACATCTCTCAAAGCGCTGGTCTCCTGCAGGAGTTTGTGATTGGTTAATAAGGTATAGGTAACATTTTGCATCACAATGTTCCGTATTGATCTAACAGTTCATTTGGACCTAACCTACCATTGTTAATATGATTTAAAAAATAACCATATACCAGTTTCCTTAAAAGGGAAACACCCTCCATAAAATCTCCATTAGGGCGAGGGTGCTGGGGGTCAGGGAAGGGAGAAGCCCAGGCCAAGCCCTGCACTGTAGAACAGCTCCGTACGTTGGGGTTAGAGGTGGCCGGTGTTGACATTCCTTCCAGGACCACCTGATATCAGCCTTGATTGATCTGATGGGAGCCGCCAACGGTCCGGGAGGTATGGTCCTGGACCCTCCCCCCTCCCAGCTCCTGAACTTAAACATTTACGTTAGAGCACTCTCTCGCTTTCTCACCCCCCACCCCCTCCTTCCACCAACACGTCTGAGAGCGCTGTGGGATTGACCTCTTGCAGAAGGCGGTACCACAGAGAATGTTTATCTGGTTTTCCTCTTAGCCTTAACAAGATAAAAGAAAAGAGAGCCGCTGATTGATCGCCAGCGCACTCTCGGGGCTGCGCGCCCTCCAAGCCTCCCTCTTGACAATTCCGTGTGAGGTACAGTAGAGGCCTGTTAGTTATCGCCTTGTCAGATTCCACACCTTTGGACCGCTGAACGGCCGGTGTGGGAAAAAGCGCAAGACTCTGCTGCTCGGTCTCCAAGTGTGCGCTTACCTTGGGTCTCTTAAAACAGCATTGCTGCTCACATACACAAAGAGGGAGAGAGACAAAGGAAAAGCACCGTGTATAGAGGATTAAAATTCACAGTGCGAGAGGGAACAGGCAGAAGAAGCCTATACAGCTGTCAAAGCCTCTGACGATAGGCAACAAATTGAGAAGGAGGCCAAGAACCTTTGATGAGTACGTTTCTTTAAAAAAACAGAGCCCTTGGCAAATACATATGCCAGTAGTTTCGGGATGATGGGGGGTGGGGGGGGTGTAGGTGTCCTAATAACTGACATTTGAACTCTGTCAGCTTATGCACCAGCCAAAAAACATTTTAGGAGCGAGTTATAAAGGCGGCTTTTCTGACTTTAATCACACAAGGGTACAATTAGGAGCGACATAGACACTCCTGTTTTTACAGTAAGAGGACAATTAAGCGAGTATACGCCCAGTTTTCCCGTAGGCCAGTTATGTCATTATGGTCCACTCACAGTCCGGCTTTATCTCCACCAATCAGACGCAGGTCCATAATAGCCCAGAATGGACTAACTCACATGTAATTCACGAGTTTCTTTCCTTTTGCTAGCTGCTTTTCAGCCAGAGCGCTGTGAAGATAGCCCGCCCATGGCCTCCCTCTCTGGTGTCTTTCAGTAAACAAACAAACAAAAAAAAGTCGGAAAACAGACGGTCAGCAGCTGGGCGGGCTGGTTGGGCTTCGGTCACCAGGGCAACGGGTCCATTTGTTGCTTTGTCGGTGGGAGGGCTTGTGTGTGTGTGTTTGTTAGGGGCAAGGAGGAGGGGATTTGCGGTTGGACTTGTTGTTTATTACTATCATTTGTCTGAGTGGCTCTGGAGAGATTTCAGGGTTCTTTGAAGCCGGGCCTGGCCGAAGCCCGGAGCGTGCCGCACAGACCTGGGCACTGGGCCCAGTATCGCCTCCCCCCCGCCTTTCTACTCCTCCCCCACCACCACCAGCCCTCTGTAATCCGCTGTCCCAATCCTTTATCCTCCACCCCGCCATGTCAGCCAGTGGTATCTCCTGGAGCACCGCGCAGCACACACCTGGAGACGTCTGCCTGCGTGTCCTTACAGGACGGCCTGGGCCGCCTGCTGAAGTCTATTCCCACGCATTGGTGCGTATGTGTGCACATGTACGTGCATGTGCAAAACACACCCACGTGCGTACACGTAATTCCGTAATAGAC
The DNA here is from genome assembly GCA_026546735.1 of Forbesichthys agassizii. Lineage (NCBI taxonomy): Eukaryota > Metazoa > Chordata > Actinopteri > Percopsiformes > Amblyopsidae > Forbesichthys > Forbesichthys agassizii. The sequence continues at coordinate 1,174,856 of JAODLL010000017.1, forward strand.
GTTACAGAATTACAGCATGTTGAGCAAGCGAGAGCGTCTGAAGATGTGTGTGGGTCGGTGTGTTTATTCGTGTGTGCGGTATGCACGTGTGCGTGTGTGTGTGTGAGAGAGAGAGAGAAAGTGTGTGCGTGTGAGTATGTGTGTGAGAGCGTGTGTGTGTGTGTATGTGTGTGTGTACACACGTATGTGTGTGTGTGTAAGATTGTTTGTGTGTGTGTGTACACGCGTGCGTGTGCATGTGTGTGTGTGTGTGTGTGCATGCGTGCGTGCGTGTGCGTGTGTGTGAGATTGTTTGTGTGTGTGTTGCCTCCATCCACCCATCCAGAGCAGGTTCAATTGGTGTCAAGCAGGCGCCCAGCAGAGAGGACCAGGGACCCAGAGAGAGACAGGAAGCCTTTTATTAGGGGACTTCCTGTGGGCTGGACAACTCACCCTGTGTCACCGTCTGTCCTATTGTCTCTCCCTCTTTCTATCCCTCCTAACTGCTCCCATCGCCTCTCTGTTTTCAACTGTCACTCCACCCCCCCCCCCCTCTCTCTCTCTCTCTCTCTCTCTCTCTCTCTCTCTCTCTCT
>JAODLL010000017.1:1175528-1197642 GCA_026546735.1 Forbesichthys agassizii
TATATGGGTATTTTTTGGTAGACACCACTGAAGGAAAATGCATTAGGTAATTTGCTCCTAGGAAGCTCTTTACCTCTCTAAATAATGTAGCAACAGATCCTAATGCAACAGTACAAAGGCAAAGGAAATTCCTTAATTTCCAACATAACTAGCAATCAAAGTACAAATGCAAACTTGTCAGGGCATGACTAATTCTACTAGTAACTATAATAACTACAGTCATCACATGAGAAAAGTGGTATGAATAGCAAAATGAGAATGAGAGGGAAGACATTGGGTATTGTAGAAACTCGTTTTTTACACTCCATGTAGCGCAAAATCTTGATGAGGTCATCACTAAAGATATTAAGCAAGGCATCAGGAACTTCTTCTGCCTGAATCGTTATACACAAGTCATGCATGGAGAGATTCCTTCACTAAGATGAGGAAGGGCTCTGAAATCAGATGCACCACTCGCACAATGAAAGGTAATGGCATTAGTACATGTATGCTGAACTTTCTTATGACTCCACAACATTTCAGTTTCTAAACAAATCTTATTCAAATAATATTCAAATTCAGCAACCCCTTTGCCCCCGTACCTGACCAGACATGAACCGAGTTGTTTTTGAAGATGAGCGAGTGTTTTCTTTTTTTCTTTTAATCTCATCAAAATCATTTAGGTTAGTTGACTCCAACAACAAAGTGTGTCAACTTTTACTGAACACTTATTTATACATGTCGCACTCATATGAACCACACCTTAAAACAAACACTGTGGGAAATATAAAATATGCAGATGTTTTTCTATACTCTGGAGTTCATCAAACATTACATCAGGTTGGTTGTAGAGGGGTACAATATTGACAACAAGTTTAGACAAGTAGTTGAGGATAGGCTTAGTTTAGGGGTGGCGGGGGGGTTACACAGTATTGGGATGGAAGATTCCACTGGCGCATTGGAATCTAATGATCTGCATCGAAGTCAAACACAGCTTCTTGATGAACTCTGGTTTGTTTGAGGATGAGATGCCATGGCAGAATCTGCATGATTGTAGAAGACTTAATGCTTTTTACAGGCTGAGATTGCATCAGTATACTCAACGTGCAGTTAACAAGCTAGCCTGCTTCCCAGTTTAAACAGTTTGGTGATTGAGCCAAAACCCTTTCCACACCCTTAGCAATAAATACAAGTAGTTTGATCCTACATATTAAGGTCTGATCCAGTAAGTGATATGCCCTCCTGCTGAAATTGCTCAAGACGCCTGAATGACTCAGATACATTGATATATAGTACTGTACATGTTGAGGTATGTCAGAATTTACTGGAATATAATCTGTCCAAACATCACTAATGGATCTTAGCAAAGGCTGAGGAATTTTTCTACTAACTGTAGCCTACTGTCTTATCTAATGAGCATGATTCTTTGAACTGCTGGTGATACTGTATGTTTTCCATGCATTCATTAAGTGTGTTTTTCTTTTATATATATTTTTTATTATTTTTTATTAGAGAGCAATGCCTAAAAAATGATTTGAATAAAAATGTAAAATCGTCATGATATGTTTCTTCCTTCTGAAATATACAAACACGCTTTCATCTATTCTCAATTTGGTGCTGACCATTCCAAAACAAATTCCAACGTTTGGCATCAAAGCCTGAGGTAGCTAACAAAACTGCTTTATGTTTACATCCCTTGCAGCCAGTTCACCAGCAAGTCACGTTTTAATGATAGGCCCTGGCTCAGTGATTATACTGTACAAGCATCCCAATGATTAAACCTAAACTATTCAAGAAAACATACCCCAGGACAATCAATCATTCGGTGCAACCCTGATAAAGGTTATTGTCTTCATATTGATCACATCCCTTGAATGTTCACAAGCCACGATGAGGCTCATTCATCAAGCCTGCTAACGGTTCCAGGTGCAGTTTCATGTATATGCATCTGTTTTGGTGCCTGCATACCATTTTCAGACTCGGGTGTGGCAGTGAGATGACCCAGACAGCAACTATATGCTGTGTTTATCTTCTGACCACAATAAATAAGACTTAAATATTGACAACATAAACACAAACAGACCCTCCCACACTTCACTTAATCTATGTGGTCTCAACTCTTGTATTTGTTGTGAATGTTGGGATCACTTATGAATCTTTTATCCAACCTGGCCCAATTGCTTAACCATGTTACCAGTGCAGCATTGGAATGAAGGAGGGGACATTAAAACAACAGACGCATGTGCTGTTTAGCAGTGCTATACTATTAGTTTATGTATTCTTTCTCTGTTTTTCACCCTGTATTTCGCTAACCTTTATTGGTCTGTTGGTCTCCATTGAGTTTATTAACGACAAAGCAAGGCCTGTGTGTGTATGTCTTTGGGTGGGGGGTTGGTGTGGATGTGTGCGTGTGTGTGTGTGTGTGTGTGTGTGTGTGTGTGTGTAAGGGGGTGTCCAACATAATAATTTACAGACTTATTTTTAGAAAACAATGCCATATTCTTTCAAATTCTCACTATTCAAAATGTTCATTTTGGGCTGAATCGGAACCAAGTCATCAACAGGAAAACATATATTCCTATCCACTGGCATACTATTGTTCTGTCATTTCGGTTTGATGGAATGAATACAGTAGCAGGCTATATTTTCTTAGACAAGTCTCTGGCTCTCCCCATAGGCTTTCATCCTTCTCTCTATTCCAGCGCTCTTTAAGAAGGGAGCTGGTGGCTTCCTGTATTTGCACTGGACAGTTCTCACTCCCACTCTCTACTGCCCTATTTCTTGGAGGAAGCTAAGCTTGTTCCTGTCGGGTCAGAACAGAACAGTAGTTTAGGACTGGGGACTGAGGAGTTTTTAAGTCCCAAGCAGTCTCCCAAAGCAACCCCAGTCCCAGGAAACTCCCCGTCTTCCCCATAACACAGCTGCAACTTCTCACTTTTCACTGCAGTCAGTTACCTCTCCTTCTCAGCAGTGTCTCTGATAGGTTTTCTTGAGGTGTCGTAATAGTCACATATGATGTGTTTTTGTATAAACTTATATCCAAGAAAGAGCGGAGCCTTCACTCCATCAACTTCCACTTTCTTTGAATGTGGTTATTTAAGTTATCTTTCTGGTGATTATCTGTCTCGCTCAGTTGACTGGAATTCAGCAACTGGAATTCATTTTGAGATTTTTTTCTCTCTCTCTCACTTTTTCAATATCAACGCCTATGTGCCCGTGCCTGAGCGCTGCCTGTGCACATAATTACAGACATGCATTCCGCCAAACCTGTCATTATAAAAGGGAATGGGAACGACTGAAGGCTGCAACCACTGCGTGTGGTTACGTAACATGTTCTGCTCGCATTGTCTATGAAACAGCTGTACAGCCCAAACAAGGGCTGCGCACACGAAACGTCTCCTCGCCTATTTTGTTTTTAATAATATTTTCTACATTACAAAATGACGTGGGAAATGGAAAACAGACGTAAAAACAATTAGCAATTTCATACAGCGTCTTCATGTTTGTTAACTCGCGCCAGACACTGTCAAATGTCTAGGAAATGTGCGCTTCTCCTGTTATTCTGTGTCCACATGGGGGCGCAGTGAACCTAAGTCTTTTATTCTGGGACCCTGACGCCGTCCTGCCATCAGACAATAGAGAGTATGATATTATAAGAGGCCTGTGAGCAATTGACGGGAAGCGCTGAGGGGATGACGAATATGAAGCTATGAATAGCACCGTACAAATAATTTCAAACAAACAACCGTTATTAGGATAAATTCAATCATAATGTCGATTTAGTTATTTTAGAATACTGATTTTTATTTCTTTTTTTATTTTGACATCTTATATTTAGTCATAATGGGTCTACATCTAATTGCATTTACCACTGTCATGTATGCACTCAATATACAGTTCCAACAACAGCAAACAATAATAACATATTGACTGCCATTTCTCCATTCACCTCGCGCGCTGCACCGAATTCCCCGATTCTCCGCCCCCCCCTCCCCCCTTCGGGTGGGCGGAGCTTTTAACAACATATTTAGTGTATAACTGCAAGCCAGCACAATGTAAGGCAGAGGACTGTCTGTGCTCCGAAAGTAGATGAGTGCTCCAAATCTAGCGTCTATTACTGACTGCGAGAGACGACAATATCTTGTTCATACATCATCCCAAGTCAGAACAAGGTGAGCATCTCTTGTGCACGTTTAATAGGGAGGAGGGGAATGTTGCTTACTATAACATGTGTCCACCAACTCAGTGGCGTTCTTTGTAATAATGTATTGTCATACAGTTTTGGTGTAAATATGATTTTATAGACTGTATGTAACATAGTATAATAAACTCACTGGCGGGGTTAGTCCAAAGCAATTATGCGCCTTAACGTGCATCAAGTCAGTCACATTTAGCATATTAACACACATTTTCCTTGAATATTTTGGATGATATGTTGTGGAGTCTTTGTGTGCTACTCAACCCGTTCTTTTTTTTAATGACGGCAGTTTCCAGGTGTGATCAAGAGAAAGGGGCCTTATATCCCAACCGATAACTAAAATTGCATTTGTTTCCTTTAAGGCTATCCGATTGTGGGATACAATGCCGGCGATAGGCAAAAATTCCGACTTGGAGTTTGACTCCTTACAACCGTGTTTCTACCCGGACGAGGATGACTTCTACTTCTGTGGTCCAGACTCTGCGCCACCGGGAGAGGACATCTGGAAGAAATTCGAGTTGTTGCCCACTCCGCCCCTCTCCCCAAGCCGAGCCGCGCTACCGGGGGAGCTGGCGACAGCCTCAGCGGACACGGACCCCATGAGTTTTGGATTAGCAGACCCGCTGGACTGGGCTTCTGAGCTGCTGCTTTTGCCAGAGGACGATATTTGGGGGGCGTCGGACGGAGACCTGTTTGGCTCCGCGTTGGATAGTAACCCGGACAACATCATTATCCAGGACTGTATGTGGAGTGGATTCTCAGCCAGGGAAAAGCTCGAGCGTGTGGTCACAGAGAAGCTGGGCAAAGCCATTTCCACGGCGGCTGGAGTTAGCAGCAGACCTGCCACTGACGTCAAGGCGCCTGAGCTGAGCCGAGCCGTGTCCGAGTGCGTCGACCCCACCATTGTGTTCCCCTTCCCCGTTCACAAGAAGAACCTCCAGACAGACTTAGTAGAGACAGTTCCTGATACTACAGCCCACAGTAGCACGCATAGTGACTCTGGTGAGTGGACACTCAAACACGCTTCAAAAACCTTTGTTTCCATTTTTGGAACAGCTGGTGCCACTAAAACCTGCTCCAAACATTGTAACTGAATGGACAAAAACAATAATAACAATAAAAACAATATCAAGAGCATCAATTACTATGAATTGTTGCTGTTGTTGTTATTATTATTGTTATTATTATTATTATTATTATTATTATTATTATTATTCCCACTACTTATTTGGGTGATTGTAGGTTGTTCATATATGACTGCATGGTCCTGAATCGTATTACCTCGTTACATTCCATACACACACACACGTTCTCTCTCTATATCTCTTTCTTTCTCTCTCTCTCTCTCTCTCTCTCTCTCTCTCTCTCTCTCTCTCTCTCTCTCTCTCACACACACACACACACACACATACACACACACAAACACACGCACGCACGCACACGCACGCACAGACACAGTGAAGCTGTGAACGGGGTTTATGTAATCACTCCTCATCCGGCAGATGGCAGTAAAATGGGGAATTGTGTGAATTACGAACTTAGTTCCAGTTGGCATCTCGGCCAAACAAAAGCCACGACATACAGTAGGTCGACTCTACCGAAAACCGTCTTATAGCCTATCTCGCTTCGGAACAATATCTGACAGCCTATAGCCGAGGGAAGGGACAAAGTGTCGGCTTTGTCATATAGGCTACAGTTCACGCAAGGCCGTAGTTATATAAGATATACATTGCTAAATATGCCTACAGATTGTGTTGTTCCACACTGAGGTGCTAGTTTGCTGACAAACACTTAGCATATGCATAACCTAGGCTACAGAACGAGAATCGAATGATAAAAAAGGCTTAGCGGTAAATTGATATTTATTTTTAAACCGCGTGTTAAATTAATCTTTCTCTATACACTTCAGCCCGCATTATGTCAATGTGTTTCCTAAACAAATACTCATGCGTTCTTATCAGTGCTTTCCCCCTGCTCTAACACTGCAGTACAAAGGGCCAGATCTTGGCATAGAGGGTAAGACAGCCTTGCCAAACACACCCCACAGTGTGGACCGCGGGGCGAATGAAAGGGCCGGAGGAGGTCCATGCTTCTTGATGGGTGACAGCTTTGAAAAAGCGCTCTATCTCGACAGCTGTCTTCCTGGCGCCGCTCCAACGCAGCGACTTAAAAGTGTGATCCGATCTCCTGCCGCCCCGCCAGCCCTCGCATAAAGGCAATAATACTGTACCATTGTCTTTCCGTTTAAATGTCGCGTTTCTTTTCGTGAATGCGCGTTTCTCACCTCGCTATCAAATTAATGCGCAGACTTGAAAGGCTCATTCTAAGTATCCTCTCGATAACCAATTGCCCATTAAGAAGGCACAAGACATAATGAGATTACTGTATTTCAGAAATCAGATGCTCAGACGCCTGGGAGATACCTGTGACACGTGTATTACACACTCCCGAACTGCTGAACAAAATCGTTTATTTTCAATGTCCATAGGGTTGTCAGACAGAGGTTTGCCCACAGCATTCTTTATTCCATTTATATTCAGAGCTGCTACAGTAAACTAGCTGTTCTCTTCTGAGCGCAAGCCACCAAATAGCCCAGTCAAAGGCTCACATGTGGTAAGGCAAGCCACACAAACCCCACACATCCAGCTGTGTCTGACTTTTGTTTTGATTGCAGTGCCAGATTTGTGTGTGTGTGTGGAGAGAGATGGAATCCTTGGGTAGAGACGTCTGAAGTGGGTTTCTGTAAACTGTAAAATGCCACACTCTTCAGATGCTCCTGAGCTGATAATGAGAGCCATTATCACAGAGGCATTTTAACTGGGCCTCACACACTCTGCACTGTGATTGGCTACTTCCTCTTCTTCAAACGCGCCTGCTTATGATAACTCTCAGCTGCTCGGTGCTCAAACTCAGGTATAGAGAAGCGTTCAATAAAAACGTATAGTGGAGCACTTTTCGGTCATCGCACATTTCTACAGTAGCTGCAACTGGGAAGGCACTAATAGACAGCCGGCGTCAGACGTTTCTGAAATCTTCCCTCACCGGAGGAGATTAGGAGTGGATGCTAAATAGCAGGGTGGGGGGAGGGGGGTGTGGGGGTGGAGAATGAAAGGCAGAAATCCAGCCTGTCTGGTCGGTAGTGAGCCCGAACGTGTCACCGCCTGCAGAGTAGATTAGTTTAAGTGACTGACAGTAAGCATTAAGAGGTTTCTGCCTATGCAAACAGTGTTGAGCAATGCCCTCACTCACACACACACACACATGCACGCACACGCACACACTGTCACTCACCGGTGCTTACAGGTTACATAGCGAGAATAGTTGTTGTGCCAGAGCGATTAACTCACCTGCGTCTCGTGTGTTCCTTTCCCAGAAGACGACGAAGACGACGATGACGACGAAGAAGAAGAAGATGACGAAGACGACGACGAAGAGGAGGACGAAGAGGAAGATGACGAAGAGGACGAGGAGGAGATCGACGTGGTAACCGTGGAGAAACGGCGCTCTGGCGGCGCCTCCAAGGCGTCTCCCATGGCGACGGGCACCGCCACCATCTCGGTGCGGCCCAAGGGGCAACACGGCTCGGGGCGCTTCTCGGGGCGGGGCGCGCCGCAGGAGCTGATCCTGAAGAGGAGTTCGGTCCACCAGCAGCAACACAACTACGCCGCGCCCTCCCCCTACGCTTCAGACGACGACCCCGCGCCGCCCTCCAAAAAGCATAAGACCTCCGACGGCGCCAGACACTCTGCCAGAACAACCTCCTCGTCCTCCTCCTGCTCCCTCTCGTCCTTATCCTCCTCCTGCTCCTACAAGGAGGGGCGCTCAAAGCGCAGCGCCAGCGGTGGCGACAGTAGCCCCCGCTCGGGCTCCGGCGGCGGCGGTTCCTCCGACTCGGAGGACAGCGAGCGGCGGCGCAACCACAACATCCTGGAGCGGCAGCGGCGCAACGACCTGCGCTCCAGCTTCCTGACGCTGCGCGACCACGTGCCCGAGCTTGCGCACAACGAGAAGGCGGCCAAGGTGCTGATCCTGAAGAAGGCGGCCGAGTACGTCGGCTCGCTAGAGCAGGTCGAGACGCGCCTGCGGCAGGAGCGGGAGCGGCTCCAGGTGCGCAGGCAGCAGCTAATGCGGCGGCTAGAGCTAGCAAGGACACGCTAACTGCTAAAAGCTAGCTAGCTAGCTTTGTTTCCAATAACATAAACACTCAACGTATAGAAGCCCCGGAAGCCCCCTCCACTCCAGACACACTTGCTACAGTGCTATACCCCCCAGCCCCCCTCTTCACACTTAGTTAGCTACAGTTCTGTCTCTAAAGTACGGTTCGCCTGCCGACACGGTGGCTTTCGCAGGGCTGTGCACTCACACACAGACACACAATCACTAGAGTTTTACACGGATTCCGGGGGGGCGGGGCTGAAGGGACAACTCGGACATTCACTGCCGACACTTTTTTTGCACATTTGTTGACGTTAAGAATGTTTAGGGTTTACTAGTTTTTATCAATCCAGTCACACCTGAGGAAAGAAAACTGAAAGAATTAGAAGTAGAATGCGGGAAAGGTGAAAAGCGGAGGACGCGGGTTTTTTATTTTCTTCCCATCCTCCATTTTATATTACGTCTGTTTGTATCTTGTTGTCTGTTGTTTTGTTTTTGTACTCACTGTGACACCAGCCTGTGAAAACGTAACCACACCGACCCCCTCCCCCTCTCATTCCCCTCCTCACCGGTGGGGGAATGGTGTTAGAGGGCACTTTGGCTGGGAGAGTTCAAAGTTCATAGTTCACATAACAGAAGCCACCGCAAAACTCCTAACAACTCTTACAACAAACAAAAATGGCTGATGGGTTACGTAAACAACACCACTACATTTCTCCCTTTCTCTCTGTCACACTGGTGCTCAAACCAAGTCTATGGATGTATAACTGTGCACCTTGCTAGCCGACACTTTTGTATATAACAATTCTGTACAGACAAAATACACTCTGAACTGCCTTGTTTTGTAATACTTTTTGTCTTTGTTTTTTTATAAACATGTCAGGAAGCTGCCAATAATAGACTGGAAGTTTATATACCTTTAAAAGTACTGTAAGGCCTCCATTTTTGAGCGCCGTGAAAACTTTGTAACAGTTTATGGATTTTTTTCTCTATCTCTTTCTTTGTATTGTACCATATTACTAATTCTACACCTTTATGCTTTAGTGTGAACCTGATACATACTAAATTTGATACATATATTTTCGTATGAAAATGAGTTCCTGGTAGATATCACTTTATCTCGTCATTTATTTTGCTTTTTTATCTCAATTCTTTTGTACAGAAAAAAATTGTTTTATCTTCATGTACCTGGCCTTTTACTTCATTTTCTCCCTCTTTTGTTTATATTTGAAACTATTGGGTGCATAGAACTGGGTAAATGGATATAAGATGTTTGTTTTTTCATTCTTAAAAAAAAGTACATTTAGTGCTGCAACTCATAGCACTTTGAAATACCTCATTTTGAAAAATAAATAGACATCCTTAAAAACAAAGCTCGTCTTTGTCATATTGGGTCATTTATTATTGAAATGTGTGGGCAATTAGCATAAATCCTGTCTTCTCCGTGTGACGTTATTAACTCTTTCCATCTATCGTCACCTCTCTGAGAGCTTGGCTTCCAGTTCAACTTGTCTGTCTATTTCTGTCTACCTTTTATCTGTTTGTTGTGCTGCTGTGTAGGACAGTACACCGTCCTGACAAAGAAATGAAGCCGCTGCATCTCAGCACCCTGCGGCTAACTCCCCCCCTTACAGCCCACTAACACCCACACACACACCTACACACATGTACCTCAAGTACATGGTAAGGGCACGCATCCACACACACACACACACTCTCTATTTCTCTCCGCCTCTCTCTTTTTCTCTCTCACACGCAGCTCTTCCTCGTAGGCTACATTGTTCGGGCCGTTTCCATGGAAACTGGAGCAGCTGCTGAGTGGCAGACACCGAGCGCGAGCCTTTTCTTTTATTTGTCTGCGAGTCTTGTGTATTATTTCGCGGCTGCTGCTTGTGCGCGGGAGGGAGTGCGTGTGCGTGCATGTGTGTGTGTGTGTGCGTGTGTGTGTGCACGCCCGCCCGCCCGCCTGCCTGCCTTTTGTTCCGGTCTGTGTGTGGTCTGTGTGGCCCGGGTGCCTGATATCCCCAGTGTTGTGCGCTGCCTGCCACCATGCCAGCACAAGGCTGGATACTGTTTACTAACATCAGCCACATGGCTCCCTCCCTCCCTCCGTTGCTCCACCTCTCCTTCTGCATGCCCCCCCTCCCTCCCTCCCTCCGTGGTGTGCCACCCTCAACACCAGGCTAATGCCCAAATATGTGCCAGTCATCACGGGGACTCCGGCTGGGGCGTTCTCTGGAGAGCGCTGAAAGACAAATCTGTCGCCGTGGTCTGGCGGGGCTGTTGTCAGAGGTGTCAACGTTAGCGAGGAAGGCTCGCGGGAGAGCATGAAACGCTCTTCTTATGGCTCGCATTAATCCGATTTATCTAAGATAAAGGGGCGTTGTCTGCCGCTTGTGGACGTCTTTGTTACGCGTCGTCGCTCAACCGCCGCTTTAACACAAAGTGCTAAAACATTATCGATGTTTTTATTAACAATATGCTCGGCCACAGTGTGTCTCACATTCATCTCAGAACGCAGGGCTGGTGCTATGTGAAGGTACAGTAGCCTATGTGTAGTGTGAACAGGCTGCATGGAGACGGATTACTTCGTCTTGGAGTTGGGACAGGCTACACAGTGGGTAGTTTACATAACGGGTCTGGTGACTTTGTGTGTGTACTGAACTGTGTGCGTGAGTGTGTCCATACTTGTGTGGGTGTGTGTTGGCGCCTGGGTGGGGTGTGGTATACATTTCAATGTGTGTGTGTGTGCACGTGTGTGTGCACGTGTGTGTGCGTGTGTGTGTGTGTGTGTGTGAAACATGAATCGGGTGTCTTTGGGATGTGTGCACGCACGTGTGTGTGTGTGTGTGTGTGCGTCCTGTCCTGTGGGACTTCCTCCTAACCATCTGCCTGATGGCTTCTCCATTGTGGTTATAAGATAAAAACAGGTTTATGGACAATAACAGCCCCAGCAGAATGAAACACCCTGCTGTAACCAAAAACTTACCATGAGCACTAAAAACACATTGCAGCCACTATCTTACATTTGGGTGCGAGGGTGTAATGTATTCATTGACATTACGGGATTGAATAAACACAAACAAAGACACACACACTCACACACGCACACGCACAGAATTAACTGCATACACACTGCCTTTCTCAAACAAACAGCAAACACTGTCCTTTTCAGTTGGGAATACGTACACACTTCCTCTTCCAACACACAAACACACACAGACAATGTACGCGCACCCTCTTGGCTGTCTGTTTGAAACCAGGCTAATTGTTTAAGTAGCGGAGCGACGTCTGTGGAAGAGCATTTGCCTGCGTTAAACAGACATATGGCCAGGCTTTATCCAGATTAATATACATCCTTCTGCCACACAGACAAACGCAGCCCAACTCTAATGGGCTTACAGTGCACCCTGCTGATAACGTTTGTACAGTTATTTGTAGTTGCATATGTGTACTCTTTTGTACGCACAATGTGTGCTGCATTGTCTTTCTATGTACGCATTGGCGTATGTGTGTTTGTTTGCTTTGTAACTGTCGCATGTGCACGTATGTGCTTTTGCACTGTCCTCTGTGATTATGTTACCGCCATTGCCACATCATTGTCATCGCATTGTCTGAAACTGAATCTGTATTCAACTAGTTAACCTTCCCATATGGCGGAAACAATGGCTGATACGTGTTGCGGGGTGGGAGGGGGAGAGCACATTGTAACGGAAAACCCTTGTGTGTCTGAGCTTGGGGTGCGTGTGTGTGTGTGTGTGAGTGTGTGTGTTGGAGGGGGGTGGGGGGCTTGCTAGATGTCACATTAGGTGAGATCTTGCGGTGGTGGGTTGAGGAGGGGGAGCTATCGATGAGCACCGGGGCAGAAGCATGGGGAAAGGAGGGGCTTGCTCTTCTAAGGGGAGACAGTGTTCTGCCGTCAGAGTGTAGCCGGCCCACAAAGCGCTGTGAGGCTATACAGTAATTGCAGAGTACATAGAAGAAAAGGGGGGGTGCGGGGGGGAACGGGGGCCCGAGTGTGTTTGATCAAAGTTTACCAAAGTCTCCGGAGATTAGCATACAGATGGCAGTGCAGCGCGGCCCCTGGAATTTCTCTTCCCTTTCTCTCCCGCCACACACAAATGTAATAGGGTTTCATTGAAGATGCCATGAATAGCCTTTGCAAGAGAGAGGAATGGCCTTGGCCACAAAACACAGCCCACAGAAAGAGACAGAGACACAGAGAGAGAGAGAGAGAGAGAGAGAGAGAGAGAGAGAGAGAGAGTGCTAGATAACAGACAGAGAGAATGGAGAGAGAAAGAAGGTATGACAAAAAAAGAGAGGGAAAGCACAGAAGCATGCGAGCGGTATTAGCGCTAATGGTTGAAGAGAGATTCACTAAGTCCAGTTGACATTTTAATAGTCCAACACAGTAACTAATTGTGCTGAGATTCACTTAGTTTGTATTCATCTTCCCTCCTAGCACATCAATCCATATTGAATGTGAACACCATTATTACCCAGGCATTGATTGCGCGGAGGCATGTCGTCTTATGTGAGTTGGAGGCTCCTTTGAAGGTATTGTTCGGGGCCAAGTTAGCTGCTAGCTTGCCTTGCTATGTGTCTTTCCACTTTGTCTGTCAGTCCCTGAGCTCCTATATGACTTGACATCTAATAGTTCCATCCTTTAGCATGTTCAGCGAAGCCTGCTATAATAATTTGTCATGCTTGTCCTCTTTTCCTGCTCAACTGGCTTCTATTGTAAGGACTGCAATTATGCTAGTTCCTATGGACTCAAAACTTCCCCAATAGCTTTTATTTTCTACAGCGGCAGTCAGCATATTGCTCACGGTGTAATTGGGAATTAAGCTAATTTCATCATTTGATACATCACTGACTAGGGTGAATTTCTCAGAAAGGGTCAAAGGTCCTTTTTTTTTTTTTACCAAGATCACACTCTGATCTTTTTACAGATTTTAAAAGCAGATGAACAATGAACACATATCTGTGCCAGAAATATGCACTATTTTACTAGGTAATCTTAAAGTTAATCTGTAAGGCGTGCATGGAAGCAGCACTCTGTAGGTTTCTACGAATAAATAGTGGATATAACCATGTTAAAGTGAGAAAGAGAGAGATGTAAGGAAGCAAACCACAGCGTGAGTTTGTTAGTTTGTATGAGTATGCAAGCACATGCAGTTGTCCACCTTTGAATGTGAGTGCAATTACTGTGGAAGTGTGCAACTCTGTGTGTTTCTGCGTGGACGAACACTTGAGAGTTTGTATAAAGCCCAGTGTGTGTGGGTGTGTTTGTGTGTGTGTGTGTTTATTTGGAGTAATCACCGGGCCACTTCTGTGTTTGTACATATGCATCAGGATTGATTCATGACCATGCCTCAAGAGGAAACAGATAACAAATGGTTTTCTGGTCTAATAAACACCGTCCGCCAGTAAACCAAATTAGATTAAACCAAAGCAGCCTTTCCACGTATCCAGAGCAGACCCCGCAATGCGACATGGACAGAGCAGCTGGGAAACCTTGTCCTGTGCTGGTGTGAGAAACTGTGCAAGCTTTGATTGAGAGCTAAATGTTGGGTATACCTGTCAAACCCAGGCCTCCACAGAAATGCAGACTCCAAGGTGATTTACACGGCCAATCATTTAGTTTGTGTTTAAACCAGGCGCTGCTCTGATATGCTACATTTTTCACATTTTCAATCCTCTCTACCATGAAGGTTTCCTCGTTATATCTGTCATTATGGCCTAAAGTGTGTGTGTGTGTGTGTGTGTGTGTGTGTGTGTGTGTGTGTGTGTGTGTGTGTGTGTGCATCTGAGGGTCCTTGACATAATGGACCCTCATGATGTAATGGGTGATTTACTGGTAATTTTGGTGTCCGCATAGAGGTACAAATCAAGGCTGCGTTTGATCTGCATTGAGCAATGAGGAGTTTGACCTCTGACCTTTATGCCTGTGAGAGTTGATAGTGTGGGAAATCTACAGAGGGCACTGGTAGAGATACAGCAAAAAGTAAATCTATCAGAAATGTAATTTCTTTTTATATCAAATGCATGGACCACATTTTGAACACACACACACACACACACACACACCTACTGTCAGTCACATACTTTTGCTCACTTAAAGTTTGGGTGGTCCAATACAAAAGCTGCTACCGTTATGTTGTTAACACATATAGATGAAAATACCAGGAATTAAAAGATGACATTTAAATATAGTCTCTCGTGTAAATCGTTTGATCTCAAACCCGATCATCTTCAGTGTAGCAAAAACAATGGCATTACAGTAATACTGCCTTTCCAATGATTTCAAGACCTTATTTTCATAGTTATGGTATCCCTCTGAAAAAAAAAAACTGTACATAACAAACAGCTTACATGCATTTCCCGACAGACCTACACTGAAATCAGCAAGATTCTAAATGAAATATTCTGTCCTGTCAACATGTTTTGCTACAGAGCATTCGCTGACCCTGTCAGGCACCGCTGAAGCCTCAACAAATCTCTCTGTACATTCCCTGAGGGGTTTGCACACTGCCTGGTAGGAGTCTGGGTGTGGGTGTGGGGATGCAAGTGCTGGATGTATTTCAGTTTAGGCAGTAGAGGTGGCTGGGCACATTTGACCTGTTCAGCAGATGACAACCCTGCTAAACAATCCAGCATTGCTGGTTACCAGCATAAGGTATGTTTTGCATGCTGGAACCAACATGGGATGCTGGTTTGCAGGTACGCCGGCATCCCATGCTGTTTGCTTGTGTGCTGGTATACCAGCTAGACCAGCACTAGCACTAACCGGTATGAACCAGCCTGGACCAGCACTACCCCAGCACTAACCAGTATGAACCAGCCTGGACCAGCACTACACCAGCACTAACCAGTGTGTATCCTGCCACCCCACCACACCCATTCCCCACCAAACTTTAAAAAAACAACATTATCTCAACAAGATCAATCAAATCTCATGTGAGGGTTCTCAAATTCAGTGCCAGATGTTTGGAAAATGGGATCAATAGAAGAGGTTGGAGCGGACAGTCCAGCCTTGAGGGTAAGAGGGTTTTGTGGGGAGATGCCTCGGCGCAGGGGGTGACCTTTTACACTCTACAGTTATCTGTCGGATTCCGGGGGCAAGGCGTACAGCGATCGGTGTAAGAGGACAGGCTGGGGTGGACCAGCTTAGATGACACATGTGGGACAGAGCTCAGAGGAAATCGGGTTAATGAATCGTACAAATGGGATTGGAAGGGGGAGAAGGGGGGGGGGGGCATCATTATCAGTTGAACCACAATGCATTGGGGAAAAGTCTACTCCAAGTTGGCAGGGTTGACGGGTGGCATATATCTGTGCTTGTGGAAAGCAATTCAGAGAATAGATCAGAAACGTGTTGAAGAGAATACAACTGCCCCTGAAGTGTCATATTCAATTTGATGACATTTGCCCTCTACTGGAAAGCACGCGCAAAAATGGCATGCCTTTTATTCGCCTTGATGTGTGTGATTTAGTGTTAGTTAATGGTCAAAACATGTACGCATTGCGGTTATACGTGTGTGTGTGCGTGTGTGTGTGTGCGCGTGTGTGCGTCTTTGCAGTGCATATTCTTTGGTCCATGACCACTCTATTACAAGCCTGTCTGCCTGGCTGTCACTTCTCTCTGATGGATCAGTGAGTCCGGGACAGACATCCCAATCTAATCACAGTACTGAGTCAGTACCCAGTGCAAATCACTACTTCTCTATTCGCTACACAGTCTTGGGCCCTTCCTTAGGTCCTTGTGCAAATGAGTATGTCTGTTCGCTGGTTACAGCACCTGAAAAGCATGTTCAGGCAAGTAAAGGATTCCCTCCGGACAACTTTTAATTAACGCCGGAAAATTGGGCAAATTAGGATGATTGGTTTGCCCTTAAATCCAGCCGGTTCACGCTAATAATTTGTGTAAGAGGATAAAATATATTAGCATTTTTAATTAGGGGGCACGCGCACATTTCTCGCATTTGACAGCAGTTGAGTCAGACCGCGGCATTGTGCGAATATGACTCAGCGCACACTAATCTAATCAGCGCAACCCGGGTGAGGGATTGGCTCAGCGTTGCGGCTGTCCGTCAGTTCGCTCCACCGATTACACACAAGGTTAATTACGGCACAATTACATTCGGGAGGTGTAATGATTTTGTCTCTTGTAAAGGGGGTAACGGTAATTCCAGGACAGTCTCAACCCACGGAGCACGATGCTAAATCAGCTGTAGCATTGATTTATTTAATTGGCGGCGAATACATTGGATTCGATTTTTTTTACCCCCCCCCCCCCTCCCCCTTCCCCTTTACACCCCATACCCAACCCTTCACCATTTGCTTCGGATGCAATCCACCAGCGCATTGGTCATTGTCAGATGTCTGGACTAGCTGATGCATTCAGCCTCCATCTGGGCCTTCTCCCACTCTTTCAACTCCCCCCCCCCCCCCTCCTCCACAGCCCTCCATGCCGGCAGTATCCAGTCCTCCTCAGATACGCCCTTGAAGGGCATCGATTCAAGGGCACAGGAAAAAGACTGGAGTCAGGATTTTCCATTCCAAGTTGTTTATTTAACCAAATACGTGGCAAGCAAGCCTTTCTGATACAAACACGCAAGCGGCAGGTAAAGACAGTGTACGGTGATTGACGGGGCCATTATTATATCTTGTTTCAGCACACGGTGGAACCGGTAGAGCTGTCAGCAAGCGGGAGATGTTTTGGCAGTTCAAACACCAAATTTGTAAGCGAATAAAACCCTTCCCGCCAAAGAAAACACAACAGCCAAGTCAGACAATGGTTCCCAAAGGAAATGTACCCAGAGTGTGTATTTCCAGTACTGTACAGTACCTCTCTTATTTTGTTTAGCCTGTGCCGTCATTGAGCTATTCTTGGCATGCCATGACACCCAGTCCTATTTTCTCTCTCTCTCTCTCTCTCTCTCTCTCTCTCTCTCTCTCTCTCTCTCTTTTTTTTTTTTTATTTTTTTTGTTCCAGTATAAACACTAACATTCTGATGACTTACAGACACACACAGACTCATCCGAGTGACTGGGCAATGGCTGGGCATGTCATGGATGACGCCCAGGCTGGGCTTCATCCATCAGTGATAATGATTGACGACAGCTGTGTATTCTGTCTCCCCACCTCTTCTCCGTCACACCGGGGAGGGGGTGTATACATTTATCCATACTCCTGAACACCCCTTCCCCCCTTGCCCATCACACACACAGACGCACGCACACACGCCACAAAATTGGGCATAGAGCAGTTCTACACAGCCAGAAGCCACCATCTACACCACGACAATGTTAAGGAATGCATGGTGCATTATCTCTCTCTCTCTCTCTCTCTCAGCCTCACAGATGTGCATGCATAATGACACACCCATGCATCACTGCGCATGCATTCATATTTAACGCATGCTCCTGCGCCAATATGGTTGGCTGGGCGGGGCTGTTTACACAGGAGGTAATGAAGAAGACAGAACAGCTGACGCCACTCGTTTCCACGTGAAGGGAAGCTGGGAAATTGACGGAGATGCGTCGTCAGGGCTCGTGGACGTGCACGCGGCTTCTCTCTCATGACGTCAGCGCACGAGAACAGAAAGGGGGCGGGGCGTTGTGTTTATCGACGCTACCCACTCCCCCCACCCCCCTCTTCCCGCAGCTTCGATAACACACTCTCCTTGACCTACTTATGGAAGAAAGGATGGTAAATCTAGGGGAATTATAGGTGCATTAAAGTACAGGCGGATCTACAGCAGTGGCACGGTGGGAATCATTTCAGGGGCAAGGCTGTGTTACTCAAAGGGTTTTATATTGTAAACACGAGTGTCTCCACCTGCATTGCACAGGATGGTGGTTTGTTGCCTGGCTATAAAGCGGAGGATACAACATTCTTTAATTACTACCCAGAATTACACTGAGTCATGGGATTCAAAGCACTTCCGGGAAATAAAAAAATAAAAAGAATCGTGCTTGTATGTCTCACGTCCCTGCTAAGCTTCCGATTTGATTCACATAGGCTGAGCCATGGCATCGTGCCTTGTCATCGGCGAGCCGGAAATACATTTTGTTTTGAACCTTCCAAGAGCAACAATAGGCCAAAGCAGCTGTTCTCTATTTACATGACTAATTTTCACATTTCCAGAGCTAATCTGTAAGCCAAACAATACGCAGGGACCAGTTCCAGTAAATCTCCACAGATGGCAAGCTAATGTTATTCAATTAGCAGGTGATGGGGCACGGTGGAACCCAATCCTCAACAAAACACCAGTCCAGCACACTCCCTTCTATAAAAGACACCTGTCAGAAATAAGAGCCTCCTTCGCCCCGACTGTTAAAGAAAAGCGCCCTCCTTGTCTCATCATCATTTAAGACTTGGTGTACTTCAAAGCCATCCAGGTACAATAGGGGCGAGCAGGCGGCCATCAAAAGAACAGCACAAGTTATGGAAGGCAGTGGGTGAAGAATAGACCTGTAAATCATAATAGAGAGGAAAACATAAAGAACTCAGGGACGCAGTTCACCTGCTTTGCCGTAACACAATCCCTCCGCGATCCTCGGGCGCGATTGTGAGGGGGCAGCGATCCTGTAGCTCGCGCCCACGCTTTGTTCCCCGCTGGAGCAGCGCGAGATCATCTTCCCCCCTCTCCGAAGACCCCCGTGACCTTCCCACTGTTCTTGTTGAGCACGCACACACACATGCACACACACACACACACACACACACACACACAAGCACAAGCACACACACACCCAAATTACCCTCGCTCTTCACAGATTAAGATCAATGTCATTCACTGCGTCTAGAGTATCAGCCTTTGATTTGGACCTGGGACAGGAGCGGCAAGGGGGAGTACCCCACAAGTTGGGTGGGGATGGAGAGCATATATTTTATTCAGGAAAAGGACCACGAATATTGTTCACTTCCCTTTGAAGGGCTGCTCTTAACATTAGCAAAAGAAAAAAAAGACATTGGTTGTTAAACACACATGAACTAAGGTGTTTTCCGAAGAAGGTGTTCCTTGCAGTGCAGCTGGACCCTATGTTAACATCTATTCTCACAGGCCATAGAGGCAAACAGGCGACCTTCTTGGATACATGCACGAGAGAAACATTGTTCAATATGAAACTATTTGAATCCCCATTTCACAATCTATTTAAAATACATTCAATATCATATAAATATTGAAATGTTAAGGTTAGGAGGGCTGACTCCCGGTAGAAATGTTGTGGGTTAAATTACCAACCATCCTGGCCTACCTGTAAGCATCCTTGAGCAAGATGCTTGGCCTCTGCCAACTTCTTATTATGGTCTTAAAGGCAGTAAGCTAAATGTCAGCTAACACACTTTTTGTCAAATTCAACAAATATCTCTTCGCATTTTGCCTGCTTACCATTCCCTGAGCATGTTGAAAAAATAATACAATACTTCTACACAGCCCTGGCTCCTTGAATTGGAACAGAAACAAAGTGGCGAACACCGCTTGTATCAACAACGCCGTAGCACTACGCTTTGCTTGACAATGAATTTTGACGTGTGATGCGCAGCCTACAGAGGACCGGGAGCGATACTGTTTTGATTTAAGCTCAAAGTTAACAAGAATGACTGACCATACCTTTAAATGTCATGTATTGGTCTTTGAATATTGGGATATTTTATCAAGAGCTTTGTAATGACACTTCATTTATTATAGGGGGTCATGGAAAAAGAAAACCATCATAATGGTTACATGAAAAAATAAAAAAATAAATACAGTATAAGTATAAACATATGTCACTCTAATAGTGTGTCAGGTACACACACCACTATAGCAAGTGTGAGGGTAGACACACCAAAACACATTACAGGTATACTATAGCCTCCCAAACCAGGATGCTAATGAACAAAAGCTTACAATATCAGGAGGGGTAGAGAACAGTGTGAGCCTATGAGAGCTGGAGAGGAAGACGTAGAGAAGAATGCCAGCCACTCAGGTGTGGGGCATCCACACATTTTTGTAAAACTGGTTCCGACGACCACTAGAGTATAACTCCACACACAAACCGAGGCTTCAATAATAAACATCTTGTCCATTACTATCAGTAGCTCCTTCCTCTTCATCATCTGTTGGAGGCCAACATTCCTCTATACCCCAGTCAAGGCCTTCTTCAGGTCCTCAGATGCCACTGTCTACGTTCGTGGCGTGCTGATCCCCTTACGTTAACACAGGGATTCCACTGTGTCGGTGGCTCCACGCCGGCCTTTGACCCGGCCCATAGGTGAGCTTAGCTTTCAGCCAGTGCTGACTCCCTCCTCTGTATGGCCAGCCTTTTCCTATTGATGTCCCAAGCCTTTCCTCTCCAAGTCCCCTCCCCTAGAGTCACCGGGGGTATGCGGCGGTCTAAATGCCCTCCATTGTCGGTAGAATGGACCTATTGTCTGCGCACCTCCACCCCCCTCCCCCCCCCCCAACCCTCCCGCATGTGCTGACTAAGGCCCATCCAATGAGCCCACTTTGGAGTCCGCCCAGGGGGTTTGACAGGGGCGGGGAGTGGACGTATAGAGGGTCAGCTAAAGCCCTCACCCCCCAACCCTTCCCCCACGCACCCCAAACCAGAGTGTTTAAGGAATTTCCTAGGTATTTCCTGATTCAATAACTTTTTTCAATGGCTAGCCTTCTTAGCAACCCCCCCCAAACCACCCACCCCCTCTTAACGTATAGGGGCTAACCTGTAACAGTTGTCTTTACCGCTCAGATCAGCGCTGCAGTGAGACAACGCTGGGGAAGGGGAGGGTGGGGAGTCGAAAGGACATGGCAGCCAAAGATAAATGAGAAGAGGCATCGGGGAATACATTATTTTCGAGAAGCGGGGATCTGCGGAGGCAGCAAGATATACGCCAATAATGAATCGCCCTATCCAGCCCTTTTTGTTTTAATTGCCTTCCTTTAACGCACTTTAAAAAATATGTTGCTTTTAAACGGCATCTAATTCATTGCCTGCACATTGCGAGCTCACATTAGTGCTGAATGGCATTTACTGGGCACCTTTTAAAGCGGCTCCCTTTAAAATCCAATCTGCTAATGTATCCAAATCTCATGGATGTCCTAGGCCATATATCTTTAATTGTACAGCGGGCCATTTTAACGAGAGTCAGGCGGCCCTCTAGAAAACTGCTCTACATCAAAAAGCTGCCGTCCAGTGGCCAATATCCTCTATGGTCACAATGCTGCTGTTCTGTCGACCGGGGTTCATAAAACTACCCCCCCTTCCACCACCTCCCATCTCTGCTCCCTTCTCTCTGGCCTCTTTCCTTTCACTTTGATTGGGCCAATTGTGTTTCCTGCTGAATGCAGTAAACTTAAGGGAAACTGGGAAGTGCACGTGTGAGTGTGCACGTGCACTGACACACACACACACACACACAATCAAATTCACACTGTAGGCGGTTTATGTAGAGAGGGGCCATTAGAGGCAATAGAAGAGGCTCGTTCACTTTCTAAGGGTCCAATTTACATGGTAGTGGCAAAGCCCCCTCAGCACTGAGTATGTCCCTGATCCCCCATCAACCTCCCTACCTACCTACCTACATACCTACATACCTAGCAACCCATACATGAATACAGTACAGTATATATCTACTCATACACATATCTATCACCTTACATATCTATCTATCTGTCTGTCTGTCTGTCTATCTATCTATTTATCACCTTACATATCTATCTATCTATCTATCTATCTATCTATCTATCTATCTATCTATCTATCTATCTATCTGTCTGTCTGTCTGTC
>JAODLL010000017.1:1197742-1212414 GCA_026546735.1 Forbesichthys agassizii
CATATACATACATACATACATATATATATATATATATATATATATATATATATATATACTGGACTTGAACACAGGGTCACAGTCATGGCTCCTCCAGGGCAAAGTGCCCCCCTTCCATCTGAAGTGATAATAAGACAATATGACTGTGTGTACCCCACACACACATATACTGTACAGTATTTACACACAAACCCGCATACGCTCAACAGCTCAGTTTAATTAAATACAGTATTTACACACAAACCCGCATACGCTCAACAGCTCAGTTTAATTAAGCACGCAGACACTCAAAGGTACAGTTTGTGTGCTACAATATTCAGTCTTAATGCATTTACAGATGCACGCAGGCACGCACTCACACACTCACACAGATCAAATTATACACACACAAACACACAATATGGATAAACACACACGTTGATACACATGTACAAAAACACAGTGCCAACAGACACACACACGTATATACACACAAACACACACGCACATACGTGCGCACACACACACAATCTACAGTAGTTGGATCCATATGAGCGATGGGGGGCGATGAAGGCTCTGCATTGTGTGGCTCTGAGGCGGCTGCTCTTACCGCATTCCTCCCCGCCATGAGGATAACAGAGCCGGTCGCTTCCGGACCAGATCGATAGAAGGGAGGGGTGGCTTGTGGGGGAGGGGGCTGTTGGGTCCCTTTACCATACCGCAGCGGAAACAAGAGAATGGGAGATTAAAGAGGAGAGGAACAGATGACAGCAAGAAGGAGAAGGGTCCAGGAATGAGAGAGAGAGGGGAGAGAGTGAGAGAAGGAGAGAGCGAGAGAGAGAGGGGGAGAGAGAGGGAGAGAGGGGGGGAAGAGAGCAGCATGAACAGAGGAGCAAATTAAAGAAAAAACAAAATCTAAAAGAGAGAATTGAATAATATATACAACACACAAAATAAATATATAATATGAAAAATGAAAGAGACAGCGAAGAGATGAAACAAGAAGACATCAAGAAAACAATAAAAGGGTTGGGGGGGGGGGGCTCTCACGGGACGGCCCAGAGGCCAGGCCATTGATCCAGGACAGTGAGTGGTCTCACGTTTCACCTCCTCAGCATCTAACACACACACACACACACACACACAGGCGCTTGCCTGCGGAACTGAGCTCTACATCCCGTCTGGATGGGGTCACCTCGACTGTAAATGTGTCTGTGTGTGTATGTGTGTGAGAAAACACACACAGAGAGATGCCAGCTGTTACTATTCCTGATCTGTATTGATCCCCCACTGTTATTACTACTTTACAACAGTAAATATTAATGAATGCTCATTATGTGCCAGTGAATACAATTAGAGACAGAGATATGATCAGCTCTTAGTCATTTAGTATTATTATGGTAATATAGTTTTGAGCCTTCATTTGAAGGGCAATATGTTACCAAACTGTTGATCTAAGAACGTGCATACTGTATACAGTAAATGTAAAAATGCTTTATTGTTAAACAGTGAACTATTAGCCTGGTAACCAGACCCAAAATTCACTTTGTGAATAAGGTCTAGACAAGCTCCATTGGGGATCGTTTACAATCGTTGCATCAATGGGCGTATAGGGTCTCATGTTCATTTTGAAATTATTGGAGCAGCTTTTAACCAATTGGCATTGCTACAACCAAATCGCTTTACCATTACCACCATTGTTAGAACTACATTTCAAAACAAACATTATCACACACTACACCCACTGAACACTGGTTGGTCTGCCATCCAAAATGCTGAGTGAAAAAGTAAGGCTGCATTCTGACGCAACTTCTTCTTGGAAGCTGTCAGCCTCAATCGTTTTTTTTTTTTAACAGCTCTGGGCTTCTTTTTCAGTTGAGAAAAATGCAACTCTCAGAAAAAAACGCCCTACGTTTTTTTACAGTTGACCAATCACAGTAGTGAGATCTGGTGTTACAGCCGTAACAGCCGTAACAACGGTTTTCCATAGGGTCTCAGTACAACCAATTTTTAGGGTGGCACGTTTGAAAACCACTGCGATATTGTTGCTTGCCACTTGCATGTATATCTAATCCACATTGCGCCTTCATTGGGCGATACTGATGGATGCCCCGAATGACCCACAGCTGTTTGTGAGAGATGACCGTCATGAGGTAGCTCGGCTCACAAAGCCGCCCGCCGTCACCCGAGAGCCTTGGGCCAGGAGGCAGTGTGACAGATGACCGAACATGTGGCATCTCCGTGACCCCTGACCCAGAAACCTTTGCCCAATCTGACCTGGATCTGGCTAACGGACAGCAACAGCCACTGGGGCTCCTTTGTGACTGGTCAATCAGATCTGAGAAGGTCAGGTGGGGTTCGGATCAGAAACAGATCATCTTTGACTCCTCCAGGGAGGCAGCAGAGCTGCGGTATTCAGCCAGATTTTATGGTAAGCTACCATCAAATATAGTTATTCTTATACACCATTATACGCCATGATGGTGTAAACACACGTAAGAGTCCTGCTTTCATGCTAGATGTTGTTTTCTGTGAGACATGCAACAGCATGTTTTCTGTAAGCAATGTCTTAAAGATGAGCTGGAAATATTGAACTGTTTATGCAAAAAAAAAATGTTTTCCCTTTAAAGACAAGTAACTACCCTAATATGTATTGTGAAAGGTCAAATAAAACAAACCGTAGCACAAAAATAACAAATTAAAGGTAGGGATTGTGGAGAACGATTGTAGATATTTGAACTGGAAAAGCATCTCTCTTCAATCCCATAGCATGCTCCCACAAATGCTCTGCCCCCCCCCCCCCCCCCACATTGGAAATGCCTTATGTCTAGGAAAGCGTTGAGTGTGGTCTGCAATGCTGTTTGTGTTCCCATTTACGTAGTTTACATACGTTATGTTTCAGCACGTACAGATAGCTGACCATAAGCATTCAGCATATGCTCTGAACATTTTTGACAAAGCTTACAGTCAGTGACTCCACCGTTAAATGAATTCATATTCTAACATCAGGATATCTCTGCTATCTCTGGCCAACCAAACATGCACATATTGTTGGAGAATAACACATCTGTCATGTCACTATAGCCTCAAGCTTGTAGTTGCTGAAAATGTTACGCTAGGTTTGATAGGCGTGATCTGTTTATCACGGCAAAGGGATTTTAAGGTCTGCAGTCCCTTGACCACACATGAGGAGCTTGTAGGAGGAGTCGTTTTCTGGCTCGGGCCCAAAAGCTTTTCAAGCACCAGTTGGGTTTATATTCACCTGACAAGCTCGGCCACCCAGTCACCCAGCGGTATTTACAGTGAGTTGTTTCAGCCTATTAGCTGGTATCAGACCTTAATGCTGTGAAACCTTGTGAGCAACATCACAGAAGGCAGGGATTTAACCTTCCCACTCCTGGTCTCAGCAGCATTAAAGTGTACGATACAGTAACAAGTAGAAGATATACAGCCAGCCACTACATTAAACCACACTTTATTCTGCTCAGCACTTTTCACCTAAATTCACAGCTGATGTCAAGGCCAATGAAATGAAGAGGCAAAACTACTTCTGGCAAGTCACGTCCTTTAAGTGGATGTGAGTGAGAGATACACAGGTGACAACGTTATAAAAGGATGTGGGAAAACCAGTCTATATTTATATTTAAAACGTTCACAATGAGCGTGGATTAAAAGCCATCTTTGAGGAGAAAATCAAAGACAAATGTTTCCAAACAGCATGCCTAAGAGTCTCTATAAAACATCACACTTTACACATGATTCATAGAGTTCACTTCCTACAGCCTGAACTATTGAACTCCCACTGATCTGGTGTCATTTTTACAGCACTGGAGTGTGCAGAATGATTCCTAAACTCACAGAGCTCTTGTCCCAGGTCAGCGTTGAGAACTCGGGGGACTGAACTACAACATCCTTACACTAACACACCGCTGGTCTCGGGTCAGATATTAAAGACAAGCGAATGGAAACAACTCGACGTGTTGTAATGCGGACCAGAGGCAGTTTGTTTTCCTTCAGAGCTGACAGAACCATAGGACTCACATGCAATCACAACACAAGCACGCACTACATTGCAATGCCTCATTATACGGTCCCCGGAAAATGTTTGTTTTGATGTTTTCCTCAGCAGCAGATAAGTGGCCCATCATGTCCCTTTTATTTATTTTCCCTCCTCCCAAAAACATCTTTTAAAAACAAATATATCCTCTTGTCAGTTTCAATATTATCAGTTTGCGATTATTTTAATACATGTGTTTATTTTACTCTATTTGACATGTTATTGAATTGAGTCAAAATCCACACTGAATTTATCCCCCAGTCTTCCATATGTTTTTCTCTGTCTCTTTGTTTCTCTCTCTCTCCCTCTCCCTCTCTCTCTCTCTCTCTCTCTCTCTCTCTCTCTCTCTCTCTCTCACCATCTGGCCAGCCAAATGGATAGTGGTCTCTAAGGTCAAGCCAGCGCTGGTCCATCTTGACCCTGTCAATATCACGGCTGCACTTATCTGTAATGGAAGACACTACTGGTGGCTGATAGTCAGGTGGGGGCTCATAAATGCAACTGGGTGGCATGACTTTCACCTCAAACTTGTGTGTGTGTGAGCGAGAGATGGGGGGGCGGGGGGTGATGTAACTAACCATTTAGTTTCCACACGCAGCAGCATCGCAACTATCAACTGTGCTTGACGGGTGAAGCTCACCAGTCAAGGACATATAAGCAGGCGCGCACAATAACAGGCATTGCTGCGCTGCAAAGCTCTGGAATCCATCCCGCTCTGGTCCTTGGCACACTGACTAACACGCACGCACCATCTATCAAGCGCCTATGCTGCCTATGGA
Source organism: Forbesichthys agassizii (assembly GCA_026546735.1). NCBI lineage: Eukaryota > Metazoa > Chordata > Actinopteri > Percopsiformes > Amblyopsidae > Forbesichthys > Forbesichthys agassizii. The sequence goes on from JAODLL010000017.1 coordinate 1,202,558, forward strand.
AGCTGTGGCGGAATGAGAGCAGGGCTGTCGCCGGCATAGCTAGCTAACGGTGATAGCGCAGCCTTGCTGTGGCTGAGCCAGATAATAATGAAATGCTGGTGTCAAGCAGGAGACAGGGGAAAGAATTAGGCCTGTGGAATGGCTTGCAGGGGGAGGGCTATTAATAGCAGCTGAAACTGGGCTATTCCCACAACTGGCACAGGAACCAGCGCACACATCCAAGCACACATACTGTACATGTGCACATGGCAGACCAGACCACCCCCCCCTGCCCCTTCACACACACACACACACACACACACACACTCGCACACAAAGTTTGGCTTGGGGTTTTTTCAACAGTAACCTTATAAAGCCACCGCAAAAGCCAAGGCAATCAGGAATCAAAGCAAATCCTGTATGTGTACAGTACGCAGTGGGTGCGTCTGGGAATACCGCCTCGTGTGTGTGTGTGTGTGTGTGTGTGTGTGTGTGTGTGTAGCAGCGATCGAGGCGGAGATAAATGGAAGCAGAGTTTGGGTGAGCGGCAGGAGACCATGTCTCCGTCTCTCAAGAGGGCACGCGTGCCTCTCTGAACGCGCCGTGAAGGACGAGAGAAAGGAGAGGTCTTTTTATACTGTCTCCTCTCCAACCACCACTCTCCCTCAATGAGAGCATCTGAAGTCCATTCTCTCCCCACCACTGGTCTCCCCAACACCCCCATACACAACTAGGACCCCTCAAACCCCCGCATGATCCCCCCACACACACACACACACAGCGCTCCTTCACTTTTCTGCTCCTAATTGTACACAGCCGTCATATATAGAGGACAGAGGAGGGTAGAGGAAATGAGAGGAGAGGCTGTGTGTGTGGGAGAGGGTGGGGGGGAAGAGTCAATGGAAAGGGAAGAGAGAGAGAGAGGGGGGGGGGAGAGAGGGAGAAAGGGGGGGAGAGGGAGAGAGACAGAGAGAGAGAAACGGGAGGAATGAAAGATCTGTTTGTTCGGTATCACAGGCTGACACATCTCTCTTATCTCCTGCCCAGGCAAACCATATGCCCCTCGGCCACGGAGGAGGGGGGAGCGGGGAAGAGCGATGAGGTGTTCAGGGTGCATGTGTGTGTGTGTGTGCACGCTTACAGTATATACTGTATGTTCACATGATGGTGAAAAGCCACAGAGAGGGTGGATGACACGCAGACCCGGGTGAGAGAGTTATTCTAGGTCAAGAGAAAAGAGCGAGACAGATAGCTGTTGCAGGGTTGGCTGGAATCTTCGCATCCACCCATCCTTCCCCAATTGATCCCCTATGGCCTCCCCGTTGCCTGTTGACCACACACACACACACACAGTGCATGGCGTAACTCGGCGCCAAGCGCCATCAAAGCGTCTGCAGCGTCGGGTGCCATTTGAAAAGAAATGCCCTGACACGAAATGTATAGTACAAATAAAATATTTATAAAATAAGGAATTCAAGGAAGACCATTGAGGATGCCAAATGTCATTTGAACTGCTATACAGTATTAGTCTCGCAGAGCCAGCCTTTAATATGTAAAGTCTGGGACACAGTGATGACTAGTGCCCTAATACCGACCTACTACAAGCAAGTTATTTTGATTGACATGCAACTACGTAACTCCTAACCTGTGTGTGACAATGCTTACAGTCCTGTCGAGCTTAAGTTACAGGGGTATGTATCAGACGTTCAGACGCTGACTTCAGAGTTGCTTACGTGACGTAGTGCTTAAGGACGGAAGAGGTTGAGACTAATAAATTATAGCAATTCAAATGACATTTGGCATCCCCAATTTTCTTCATGAAAAATGTCTTATTCGGTAGGTTTTGCATTACCGTTTGCAGCCCAAGATATTGACATTTTGCTACAGCTTTGATGTGCTACGTTCAATGGTGAGATTATCTGAACAAGTATGTGTGTTTGTGCGCGTGCGTACGTGAGACACTGCTCCCACGTTAGTTCGACTACTGAATAACGTGTCCGATTCCCGCTGTATATTGATTGGAAAAGTGATACCTTTCAAATTTCATCCATGCTACATTACGTGAAGGCACATTCAATAGGGGCCCGTGCACCCCTGCACCCCTGCTTGACACTCAACTCTTCACCCTAGGTGAGGGGTTTAACATGTCGGATGTCTGCTCATAAAAGCCTTTGTGCTCTTGAGCAATCGGTCCAATACGAACCCAGGCCAGCTCTAAGGGCCTGCAAAGCCAATTTTATTTCATTCACAGTGAGTTTTACACAGGTTTTATTAGCTGCATATATTCACACAGGAGAGGGCTGTCTTTTTTTACTAAGTTGATGTGTGACTATACATTATGAAGCAGTGTTAAATGAAGTGCATGGGAACTATGCTGTTACTCCGGATAAGTCATTGTGCATGAGTGTGCAGTGTGTATGTGTTTGTATGTGCGTGTGTGTGTGTGTGTGCGTGCCAGTGAATAAAAAGCAAGCGACCTTGTTTTTTCAGAATAGCTGTCTGCAGCTTATGATGTCCCAAAGGATTTACAGTTCCTCCAGACTACACTTCCTTACCCATATCGTGAGCTCCCACACACACGTGCACACACGCACGCACACACACATGCACACATGCACGCACGCAAGATCGCACACACGGTTGCGGAGGTGCACAGTTCATCACTGTGACATTTCCATTTAACACGCGAGCCCAAACGCACCAAAACGCACATCCGTATTTCCTTATGTATCGTACCCAGGCACAATACCAGCCACTTAACATACAGCAGAGGAATGTATTATTCAGCTCCCCGATGCATTCATGGGAAAATGCTCATAATTTATGTGTGATTTAGAGTGACATCAGAGCTATGGAGGAGGATGGGGGTACTAGCCTGCCTGCTTTCCAAAAACACAAACCATAGGCTTATCACTAGTCTGCGGTGGATATTGAGGAACAGATGTATCTGATCTGAACTTAAGTGACTGCTGAGGGGCAGTGAGTGGAAGTTATGAGCGAACCCAAAAGGCATCTGCGTGCTCTTTAAAGCTTTGCTTTGTCCATACACAACAAACCACATTTGTGAATGTGTTCTTCTAAATGGGAAAAGCCTGTATATTATATTGCAGGGCAAGGTAGGCCTATTGACCATAAGGACAATGTTGATGTTCAAACCTGGAAACGCGTTAAGCGTTAATGCTGGTTGGGGGCAGATGCAGATCGAACAATGCTGAAGTTCAGAGAGATGCTGGACACGTTGCACGCTGCATATTGGAAAAGACATGGTACATGCACATTTAGAAACGATTTACGGTCAAATGCCTATATGAGTAAATAGCTTTGTCATACTGGCCCCACGTAAACATTACTTTTGTTCGCCTATTGCGTTTCCTTCCCAAAATATCCGACTTATAAGAGTCTTGGCAACTAAAAATAAAGATCATGAAAAGTAGCAGGGCACTGTATGTGAGAGCCTGCATCTCAGGTCTCTGTTAACCTAAAACATATGTGACGGATGATGAATTTTCTCCACTCTCTTTCATTAGCTACCGACGGCCGCTGACCTGAGGCAGTCACTATTGCTGCTGCATGCTGCTCGGGCTCCATGTTGGGCCGCCCGCCGATCTTTCCACCTCAGGGACGAGCTGCTCCGGCGTTTTAACGCGGTGATTAATCACACACCGACGGACATGCTGTGCTGAACACAGCCAATCATCTCCTCTAAAGGTGGGGAGCGGAGGCCGACACAGAGGAGACTTTGTGCAGGGGAACACAGGTCATTGTCTGCCGCGACGCCTGGACCAGTCGGGAGACATGAAAGTGGACATTGTGCGCGTGTTTTCACAACCTCGGGCCGCCAAGGCTGGATTTCCGATAGCCGCATATGCTATGCTTCCTATTTCATATGCATGGTTAAGAAGTAGCCTAATGGATTGCATGTCATGGGATTACAGTATTCTGGCTAAAGTTTTCTTGTAATAAATTACAGCAGGCGTCTGTTTTTATAAACTCCTTCCATTATAAAATATGAGGAGTTCATAATAGCCCTATTCTTTGCACAATTTAAAAAAATAATTAAATGCTTAAGCAATTTTTGTAAGTGAAACTTTAAATTAACCAGTACTCGAGTAATATAGGCTATATCATAACATTAGATCATGAATGGGGAAAAATTATGTTCATTCAATACTGAATGATGCAGTAGTGGCCAGCAGGGTAGGAAGAGAAAAAGATCAAATCCCAGTTAGTTTTTTGTAATAGCCTACTAAATGGTCAGGCCTTAATATCACATAGGCGTGATAAAGGTAATCCAATGAGACTTGAACACTATTACCTCATCCCAAGCAGACCGCTTCCTGTTTACAGCTTTATTTTGATGCTGCACTTAAGGCTTTTAAGAACAAACCCATCATCACTAAGATGTTAGGGGAGGGCTTTGTAAATGCTAAATCCATAACCTGCTCCATAGCAAGAATGAGTTGATGAGCCCCTCTGTTTATTAATAAATAAAGGGTTTAGGGAGCAGAGCCAATCAAGAGAGCTGTCAAAGGGGGTTTTCATTGGCCTGGTGGGATGCTGGACAGCAATCCCCCCCTCTTCAGACTGGCAGACGCGCAAGTGGACAGAGCAGAGGCGAGTGCTTTGGCACTGGAGCTGGAACTGGCATTTTGCTGGAGCAGCTGTTGGCACCAGGGGCTTGCTTGCATCTCCAGTAGCAGCCAGGGCAGCAGCAGAACACACACACACAAACACACAGAGAGGCTGGCAGGGAGGCTGTTCTTGAAATAAGCTGCTGTTGTCTGAAGATGGCTTTCATGTGAATGGCAAGTCTTAATAGGCGTTGTGCGGTGGCTCTCATGGCGTGCTGAGCTTTGACTGATCAGCTCTGGATGGGTTTTAATTAATAAACAATGCTTAGCGGCTGCGATGTCATTGAAGGGAAAACACGGGCCACTTCTTGGTGGCCCCCGATGCAGTTTGTTTTGGAGTCACAGGCAAACACCCACAGAGCAAACCAAATAAGCCGGGAGGTGTTGACACAACTTCAGCTATTGGAAAACAAGACTATAGGGTGCAGTATTATAGCAGAAAACATGAACCACATGAATAGGCTTTAGTTTGTGTTACTTGGCTCAGCATGCTAAAATTGAATACCAGTAACTATAACCAAAACCATTTTAATGCCATAAATTCCTTCATACATTTGCATAACATGTAGAAAATAACCATGTCAAAAATAGTTTTATAACAATTGTGTAAGAGCCACTTTGATAAAGTCTATTTGCTTAAAACAACTATAGATTTTTTTCAACTGGGCAAGACAGCCTAGGATGACTGCGTTTGTCCTGCATTGTTTTGGTTATTGAGGTCTGGCAGTCATACATAATAATAAACGTTTAGTGGGTAGTTATACTATCATTATTCCACAAACAGAAAAGGTACTTCTTACAGTATATCAGTTGACAAAAATGGGTTCACACTCTTCTCTATCCTTGCACAAAGAATTAAGATTCATTAAGAGAAATTTAGTATTTGAATCATGGACATTTAAAATTACGATGCAGATTGGCTGCTGAAGCAGGAGGCCATTTTTTAAGCTTTATGTAGAGCAAGGGCGCCACCAGGTGGATAAAAATAAACAATGACTGACGTTTACCAAAAAAATTATCTAATATAAAATACATGTAAAGTATTACATTCTCACAATTTAAATATGCCTTAAAATCGTCTCAGATTTGAAAATACTACACAAAATTTAAAACAAACTTAAAGACTGGAGAAGTCACATTTCTGCCCTGTTGCAAGTTTGATATTTGGCCAAATATGGGAGCCAAATCCTGGGTTCTAGGAATTCTAAACCTTTGATACATCTAAGTAACCACCAAGCAATACCAAGACAAAAAATATATAGCTAATGATTCTCAATTAAGACTGGTACCAGGATGTGATACTGCAAACATCTGGTCAAAATACTTCGGTAAACTGCATGACTTAACTGTAGAGCAGAACATAAACGAACCCAGTTATCAAGACAAAGGGTAGCAGGACATCTTACAGCAAAGATCATTTTTAATGGTCCCAAATATTCTGAACAACTAAGTGTACACTCATGTAAAAGAAAAAGATATGACAAAACTGATCACATCTAGAATTCCACTCAATCTTTAATCAAGACGGGATTACAAATTCTCCAAAAAATCTGCAGTTTCAAAGGGCAAAAAAGGGTAAAACTAGCTCACCTACGGAGGTCTTTAAAAACCTGTTCAAGTGTGACTGAAAACATCCTGAACATTTAAAGGCAGGTCTTTTTTTTATTGTCGTTTTACAAAACAGAAGAAAAGGGCAAATATTGAACGGGGGATGGGAAGGGGGTAAAGAAATTGCTGGCTTTTTTTTTGTCTCTAGAGAGAAAAGTCTGCTGAGTGACGACAACAATGACATCATCAAACGACAACAGCAGCAGCATTTCACCCTGTGCTGAACTCCTGCCTGGTCCTATGAACTAAATTAAAAAAAGAACATAAAATCAACAGAGAAGGGGAGTGGAGGAGATACAGTAAAAGAGAAGAGTGATAGAGAAAAAAGGTAGAGAAAAGGAACAGATGAAATTAGGTGGATTCTGTTGTGTGTGTGTGTGTGAGAGACTTCTTTTGTGTGTTGGAGAGGTGGTTCTGGGTCTGAATTGGCCGGCCCATCTGGGTCGCTGTAATGTCCATCCCTGAGTGGGGGAAGTGGGGTGGGTGGGGCAATGGGTCATGGTCCGAGCACACACACACACACGTGCTGTGGGTATCGTTCTGTGTAAATGTGTTGTATGTGGTCTTCTGCTCCTGGAGCTGATTCACCAATCTCCATATGCTTCTGGTACTGTCCGACTGCCATAACTGTGTATATTCTCTCTCTGTATTTTCTTCCTTTTTTGCTTCGACCCTCGCTTTCTCACGAACGTTGTCCATTCTTGAAGCCGGCTCCTGATTGGCACTTGTATAGCTTAGGATAGTCTGAGGAGGCTGTGAATCCATTTCACAGTCCATTCCTGGTTCGGCCCCCTGTAACGGCCGATTCATTCATTCATTCATTCATTCATTGTGTTTACAAGTTTGATCATTCCTGTGTAAAGTCAATGCATAGGAAACAGAGTGGCGAGCAGAGCAAGAGCCGGTTCCGTTTCCTTAGGAGCTCAGCTTGGACTTCTTGGACGGGGGCAGAGGGTTCTCTTTACTGTCACTGTCTTCATCGTCTTCCTCCTCCTCCTCATCGTCATCAGGATAGTCCACCAGTCCCACCAAACCTCCCTACAGCATGCACACACAATAACGTTTTGTCATCCGTTAGCAACTAGGACTGTGACGCACTGCACAGAGAATAAAATGCTGTAGTAATAATAATAATAATAATAATAGGCTTAAACATACATATCCACACACACAGTAGGGTTCTGAGTTACTCTCAATAAAATTAATACAGTGCCCATGGAAATACAAGTGTATCACATCTATACAGGAAAATGAAGGTCAGATGTTGAATGTGTGTGGTGATTTTATGTTATGGTTACATTTAAAAAATTAGAGACGTGTTAAATCAAAAGCAAACCCATGCAAATCTTAAGTGCCTTGAAATGCAGCTATGTATGACTGCCCCACAGTGACACTAACAAGACATTACAAAATTATCGCAATGACACCAATTTAATGAGCCCCTCTAAATTGATTGTAGGCAGTGGAAACCCCTTCGTAAAGTCAAATGACCTTCATAGCTGAACCACGATGATAGGTACCCACCTTCGTGGCGATGGTTGTAGGGGGGGGCGAGCTCCGCACCCCTGAGCCCGGTGACCCTGGTGAACCTGGAGAGCCAGGGTTCAAGGAGGCAGAAGAAGGGGGGCTGGACAGACTAGTTTTGGTGGGGCCAGAAAAGGAGAGCTTGAAGCTGGGGCTCTGCCTCCCTGACAAGCTAGACTTGCCTAATACCTCCTTGTCTTCAGGGTCTTTCACTAAGTAGGAGAGAAAGATGAAAAGATTGACTCCTGGTTCATGTTCAGAGCACATTTATAGGCAGGGACCGTAATTCTCGAGAACACTTGCTAACTTTGAGATCAAATCGAAATCCTTCACACGCTGAAAGGCATTGTTAAGCAAAGCATAGTACTTAGTACTACAGCGCTGTTGTTGTGAGCTGTGTTCGCCACTTTGTGTTTGTATTTGCGGAGACAGGGCTGTGTAGAAGTATCTGAAGTATCTTTTTTCAACACGCACAGGTAACACTAAGCTAGCTGAATGCAAGGAGATATGTGGTGAATTTAACAGTGTATTAGCTAAGCTTACAATTATCTTGTAATAGCTGACCATACCTTAAAGCTGGAAGTGTACAAAAGTGATGCCTGTATGTCAATGCAGACAATAAACATGCATTAGAAATTTAGATAAAACATCGAGACGCCTCAACGCTTTGGTTGCAAATCTTGTTGCAAACACGGAAATCATTCATACATTAATTTGTTTGACACTATAAGTATCCTACTGTTGGTATGCAGAATAATGTTGCCGCTAGTGGCCACTTTTTGTATGCACAATTTTACATGTATGTCAGTTGTTGCACTGAAATAAGCCTTATATTTATTAAATAATGACATTCAACATCTTATAATTTTAGGCTATTTCTTAATTTATATTATTAACCCTCCACATTTACAACTTTGTGTAATACATATACACAAAAAATGCAATACAGTAAGCAGCTCTGGTAATTCTGTTTCCTTTGTTATTAAAGCTTAAAAGTGCTCTGTACTATAGTATTAACTACTGTATGTAAATATACAATATAGTAACCTGACACAACACATGGATTGTTAGTCCATCTAAAAAACGGTCTTAAAAAAAAAACTTACATGGCAGTTGATTGTCACACCAGGTTGTCACACCTAAATAACGCCCGTAGCTGTTAGTACGACACTGAATGGTAAGTTCAGTTGATACTTGGTCACAGACACCATGATTTGAAGCCTCTCCAGACTGATTCTCATCGCAAAGTCAAACTGAAGCTTGTAAGATCATAATGGTCTCACTAGGCTAACTATATAGGCTAGGAGTACCTACTGTATATCCTTATCAAAATATCAAATGCTACAAACTGTGTTTTGGCTTTACCAGACATGACACCATTATGTGGGGATCACAACTTTTTTTTTTCCTGTTTTAAAAACCTCACCCCTATTGAATTTTTGATTGCTAAAGTAAAACAGGTATTTGATTAAGGTTGTGTTTAAAACGAACACAGCCAATTGAACCCAGGCTATTATGATTTTTTTTTTTTTTTTGCATGGTGCCATGGACATAGCGGTCGTAACTTTGACGGGACATTCGGGAAATCTACCTATTCTCAGGATGGGCAGTTTACCATTCTGCAACAGCGCTGATCTCAAAATAACACCAAACAACACACACATTTTTCTTTGGGATCAATTCAGCCTCTGCATTCTAGTTTGCATCGCAGATATACAACCCAGAGTTGTATATATTCCCGAACATGGAAACATTAACCGAGCATTTAAGGAGACAAAAAAAGACAGGCAACGAGCTGGCTTCACGCAATGCAAAGTAAAGAGAGAGAGTAGAGAGCGCTCTACTGCATCCCCCCTGTTGCCGTGGTTTTTATAACACGTTGCACTTCTCAAGGCAGGAGGGCCTAAATTGACTGACAGTATCTAAATATCTGACTGGTCATCTTTATTATGGGCGTTGGCCTTGCATGCAGCAAATACACAACTGTTGTAATGCCACATCGGTTTCGATTGCGATGCGGTTAATTGTGCAGCCCTATGGCTAAGTGCTGCTTTTTCTGGATTAGCCTAATTTTTCCGACATTGCTTCTAGCTCAGCGGAGGCAAGTTTTCATCA
>JAODLL010000017.1:1228386-1265760 GCA_026546735.1 Forbesichthys agassizii
TATATGTGTATATATATATATATATATGTGTATATATATATATATATGTATATGTGTATATATATATATATGTATATGTGTATGTGTATATATATATATATATATGTATATGTGTATATATATATATATATATGTGTATATATATATATATATGTATATATATGATTGAATTTGTAGGTATGTAAACATTGTGGGTCATATAGCACAGCCTATTTGTGTCTCAAGCTAGTCACAATGGTGAGGACAACTGTTGAGGCATATGGCGCCCAGTGTTCATGTTGGCGTGGGTGTTGGCAGGATTTCAGTTCCTGACACGTGCAATCGCATTCATATGTTGTGTGTTCGAGCGTGAGGACGCACCGAAATAACACAAACAAACCACGATGTCTCGACAACGAGCAATGTTACACGTGATGGTCCTGCAGCACCAGGCTCAGCCAGCCTGCGTGTGAAACGCAAGCCATTTTGTTGAACGCATGCTAACCTGCGGCGGTGCATGCAGGAAATAGCCAACCACATGGACAAGGACACGGAGACCTACGAGGTGGTGCAGGAGGCCATAGACACCATGCAGAGGGTGGCCTGGCACATCAACGACATGAAGAGGAGGCACGAGCATGCCGTCAGGCTGCAGGTACTAACGTCTCTCACGCACAAACTGTTTCTTCTGGTTCACTTTCGGTATTACATTTTTATCGTGCCGTCCCACCGGTTTGAATTACCCTGCGCTCTGATGTTCGCCATTGCCTGTCTGCTCGGATAATGATGGCCCTCTGTAAGACACATGAAAGGGAAGCTTGTGTTTTTGTATCAGCTGGAGGTCTGAGGGATCAGATGAGGGGTTGGAATGCGTCTGGAAGCACTTGCACGAGAGACGATTTAGGTTGTTTGTTTGTTCACTGGAAAATAAGACAATGGAATTCTCTGTTTTCCAGTGCTGGTGTACTTGGAATTGGTTCTTTTTGGATCTTTCCATAACCGGCTTTTCATTTATTGACTTTATTCTGTCCCTTACACCATGAAGACTCATTATTTCACCGGAGCGGTTTTAATTTATTTGTCTTTCCTTTCATTGTATTGTGGTTTTTACTGTGCTATTTTATGTTTTTTTGTAATCTTAACCTTATAATATATCATCCCATTAGGTTAAGGTTCGTGAGCTATTTTTATAGCGCTGGTTTCTCAATCTGACCTTTGACATCTTTGTTTGATCTGCTCGTTCTGTGTATATCATGCTTTTATTTCAAATGCCTAAAGTGCAAGCCATATCTGTTGTGCTCTACAGGAGATCCAGAGCTTGCTGACCAACTGGAAGGGCCCCGATCTGATTGGCTACGGAGAGCTGGTCCTGGAAGGAACATTCCGTCTGCAGCGGGCCAAGAACGAGAGGACCCTCTTCCTGTTCGACAAGCTCCTGCTAGTCACCAAGAAACGGGAGGAGACGTACACGTACAAAGCTCACATCCTGGTCCGTGCTACAGCTCAAGGCATCACACACGCGTCTGCTTCGTAGCAGTGTATTTCATGTGCATGCATACTGATACATGTGCTATGGTCCTCTGCAGTGTTGTAACCTCATGCTGGTGGAGGTCATTCCTAAAGAGCCACTCAGCTTCAGTGTCTTCCACTACAAGAATCCCAAACTGCAACACACTGTACAGGTACATGAGAGCGAATGGAACATTTTAGTACTGCTTCAGCTTGTATGTTCTCTTCAGGATGGTTACAAATAAGTGCAACACTAACTAAAAGCAAAGTAGCAAAGCGGCGAATATCGCATAAATATATATATAATCCGATTTTTTGTTTTTTATGTTTTGTATCATTTGGCATTCACAAGGCATTGAAGCTTTCCTAACCCGTGATTTAGAAAAACACAGATAATCTTGTCAGGTCAAAATGCGATTAAGCGTACAGTGAAGTGCTCTTGTATTTACTTTGTTCTATATTTTTAGGATTCACCCTGATCCTCAGTCTTGCTTTCAGGTTTGTGTGTCTGATCATAAACCTTTACGTTGTTGTGTTGTGCTCTGCCCACAGGCCAAATCCCAGCAAGACAAGCGGATGTGGATCTTGCATCTGAAGAGACTCATACTTGAAAACCATCCGGCCAAAATCCCAGCCAAGGTAAGATATGCCCCCCCCCCTACTTCCTCTCCACGTGACGTCTACATAATATCATAAACAGATTTTTTTTTGGGGCAGATTTATCGGAAATATCGCGCCCACTTCTCTGCATTCTTCCTTCAGCATTGTTATTTCTTAAATGTTTCTGATTTCCCTGCCACGTTTCTTTCTTCTGACACTGTATTATAGTTATTTCTCTACATCTTTCCTAATTGCTGCCAGTCCTGTCTCTGCTGTGTTGTTTCTGATCTACGGCCAAGTGCAAATGATAAGTTTAGTCCCAGTGAATCTAGTCCAGAAGGCAAGGAGAGTTGAGGACTGCTTGTCTGCTTTGCTAGTTAAGTTTGTTGTTTGGCAAATGCTGTGGTCTGCTCCCACCTAGTGTTTAGGTCTGGTCTATACTAACATTTATTTCTATATGTTGCATTGTAGGCCAAACAAGCCATTTTGGAGATGGATGCTATGCGTAAGTGCTACATAACTTAAGTCAATGTGCAGTATATGTATAATTAAACTGCTATATATTGTGTGTATTTCATGTACATCTTACACATGCACAGTTGTATTATTATTTGACTTTTGACCCAGTATTATGATTCTATTCTAATATATAATAGTATTTTCTCCAGATCACCCAGGGTTTCACTACAGCCCAGGAGGTGACAAGAAAGCATCGCCTCAGACCAAGGAGGGGCCGACTCCTCGGAGATCGCGGAGGAAGGGTGAGAACAATCCAGTCTGTACGAATGAAATGATTCCCAAGCGACGTCATTACTGACCTGTCTGCCTCCTTGTAGAGCCTCTGTCTAAGTTACTGAAGAACGCCAAGCAGAGCGGTGGCAGCACGGATGGCCAGAAGGTAAGCTTAGCTAGGAGAGCAGACAACACAATGAAACACACGCATACACACACCTGTAGGTGTTATTTAACCAATCGAAAGCCAGTTTTAGAGAATGCGTTGATTTCCATTCTCCTAGTACATCTTGGGTGGCCTTAAAACAACTTTCTGTACGAATTACCTAAGCTCTCTTGGCGTGAGGACTTACGTTCTGTTGAGCTGTCCTTCGCTTTGACCCCTGTTATCTTAAGATGTAACCTCCTCTGGCATGGGCCATTCATTGTAGTTCATATCCCCTTTGTCTTGATTGATTGCCATTGTAAACAGACCAGTTGTTGTCATTGTAAACAGCTTGTTGTTTTAGACACCTTTTTTCTCCTGTATTATAAAGGTCTCCGTCCATTTAAGTCAGAACCATCTTACATAATGTGCACAGTGCAATGTGTTTTCTCCCTGGCCTTGTGTAAAATATACTCAATTAAGACAATGACGACTGCAAGAGCGGAATTATTTTATCTAACTCCTGTTCCGCTCTAGCGGACAGGCCTGGGTGCCACCTTGCTCTCTCCCGTGTCCCAGCTGGCTCTGGGCACCATCGGCCGCAGCCGCAGCTTAATCAACCAATCACAGGAGTCACTGGACCCCGGCGACCACTATGACCACAGCGACCGAGAGGCGGAGGAGCCACACCAGCAGGATGCTGATGATGAAGATGACAGTGGTCTGGTGAGTCAGGCCCGCCATATATGGTCGTCACAGTCAAATGTTACACCTGGTACGGTGCTTAACCTTAAAGCTACGGTACACTCCGAATTCGCTCTTTGTAAGCATCTTTAGGGCAAAGCGGATACAAATCGTGATGCTATACAGCCTTTTTTAATGGATTCTTTTATCACAAGGGGTATTTTGGGGTGTATATGATAAATATTGCTGCCTGTTCCGTTAACATGGTTAATTAATGCTCTTTCAGGGAGGAGGGAAAAGGCTGCGCGTTCCGGGCAAAAGCAGCAGGAAAAGGCTGAACCCTCAGGCATCTGTAGATAGCATTGACCAATGGAAGACCTTCAACATGAGTCCCTCAGACCTACAGGTAGCTGCTCACACACTAATAATCAACTTAATTTGTATAGCACTTTTTATACAGAAATTTTTATACAGGAATTGCAGCTCAAAGTGCTTTACAGAGAGGGATTACATGCACAATTGGGCTGCCCAAAATTATCTACAGAAATGTGTAAAAAAAAAAAAAAGACATAATATACTCTGACGGAGTGTGACTTTGCTTCCACATAACATTTACATACACATCTACTAGTGTTTTGCTTTTGGTATAACAAACAACTCTTCCTACGTCCTCAGAAGGCCAGAGAGTCTCTGGTGAGGGAGGTCAGCCACCACCCACCTCTTGTCCGGTCGCCCCGCGTGATGGAGGAGCCACCGGACTCGCCCGTCCCCTCGCTGACGGTCCCGGGAGGGGAACAGTCTGTGAGCAACATCTGGGCAGACCACCGCGCCCGCAGGGCCATGTTCCCCACCCGGCAGCGCACCATGCAGCCCGACGACGATGAGGACGAGGACATTTACCAGATGTTCGTGCCCGACCCGGAGACCCCCACCGAGAGGCCCGAGGCTACCTCTTCGCCACGGTCGGCCCGTCCCTGCAGCTGGCATGTGGAGCAGCTGCCCATCGTGCAGATAGACCCCCCGGGCAGCGGGGGCAGGCTCCTGCGCAGGGCGAGCAGCGCGGGGGAGAAGGCCACGGAGGACCGGCCGAGCCCCGGCGACCCACCGTCCGCCCGCGGCGACCTGGAAGTGATCCACACGGAATCCTCCAGCAACGACATGTCCGGCTCCTCCTCGGCCGAACAGCTGACGATGGACGACATCGAGAACGTGTACGACAACATCAGCTACGATGACCTGAGGAGCATGGGTCTGATCAGAAGGGACCAGGGGGTGCGCCAGGCACGTAAAGACATTGGCAAAGGCTCGCGGCACTCCCAGGAAACAACCGTAACGGAGCAGGCCATCCCGGGGACCCAAGAGTCCCCAGTGGAGCCCGACAGCTCCTCCGAGAGCAACCGCTCGTCCACGCTGTACGGCGAGACATCGGGGCCGTGCGAGCTGAAGATAGTGGAGGAGGAGAACATCTACGACACCATCCCATTCAGGATAGCCCCGGCGAAGCAGGAGAGGGACAGCCTGTTAGACAGCCTTGGCGGGTTTGCGTGCGAGGAGGGCCTCCACTTCGGCGAGGACGACGTCCCGGAAGCCTCCTGTCTGGCTGCCAGCCTGCCAGTGCCCGAACACAGTTCCTCGCCGGCCCCCGAGAAGCTTTCCCGGCGCTCGCTCACCGGAGACAGGATGTCAGAGCGGGTGGACGAGATCTGGAACGACCTGGAGAACTACATCAAGACCAACGAAAAGAAAGCCGACCGGCTGCCCGCCGCGTTCCCCGTCGGCGGGGGGGCGCCATCACCCAGGAAGACGCCTAGCGGCCCCGCCAAAGCCTCGCCCGCTGTGAGCCCACCCCCGGTCTACCGACCCCACCCTCCCGTCACCATTCCGGTCATCAACATCCCCGAGCTCGTCGGAGATGAAATCCCTGAGGAAGAGCCTGGCCGCCCTCTTCCCCCGCCACCACACACCCCGCTTCCCGTGACCCCCGTGACCCCAGAGCCCCCTCCCGGCACGGTGAAGAGCATCCGCAACAAGCTGGCTCGCCTCAGCAGCGGAAGCCTCCGGTCGGAGGACGACGACCAGGTGGAGCTACCCCAGAGGGAGAGCCCCCTCAGGGAGCTCCACAGCCTGTTCCCCAGGGAGCTGGCGGGCCTGGATTCCCCACTGGCTGCACCCTCCCCTCTCCTGCTGGGCGAGTCTGCAGACTTTCCCCTGGAGCTGATGGACAAGACCAAGAACCGGGTGTTCTTGATGGCCCGGCAGTACAGCCAGAAGATCAAGAAGGCCAACCAGCTGCTGCGCATGAGGAGCATGGACCCTGGAGACGCGTGCTCTCGACCCAGGCCAGAGAAGAAGCAGAAAGACCTGGCAGACATCTTGGAGGAGAAGAAACAAGGAGGCGCAGCCATAGGTAATGCAGAGGTCACATTATTCCAGTTAAATGTCTCACGGTCGAGAGAAGGGTGACAGTAGCTAGCCCCGTGATACCATCCTTATCTCGCTAGCTAGTTTGAATTCACCACGAGCAAAAGTCTGAAACCCCTCTATTAAAAAGTGTTTAAAAAATTAATTCATTTCATTTCAATGAATTAACCTTCCTTAGAAGCGATTGGACTTCTAATTTATCTCACCCAATCAGAATGTTTCAAATCAGCTAGAGCGCTGGTGGAAACAGACACGCAAGACATGCGCTGTCGTCATCCTCTTGGGGGGGAGAACATCAGCTGGCCTCTGATTGGCCCGACTGTGCTCTAATCGGTCGACACTTTTGCATTAAGGGGCTCCAGACTGATGCTCGCTACAATGTACAAAATGGTACTGTAGCTAGACAGTAACGCTATCTGCTCTGGCATATCCAGTATATTACTGTATATGATCATACTTATAGCTGTGTTGCTCCTCCAGGTGCAAGGATAGCAGAGTACTCCCAGCTGTATGACCAGGTGGTGTTTAAGGAGCCCCACGGGCCTGGCGCTCACACCACTCCTGCCCGCCACCACTCCCACCCGGGCCTCTCGTCCTTCGCCTTCACGCCTGGGACATCCGCCGAGGAGGATGCCTGGATCCACTCCACCTACAGCAACAGAGAGCTGGCCAGCTTCGCCTCCTGGCCCGGCGATGCGGGAGAAGGTCGCCGGCTGACCCCCGCGTGCTCCGTCCCCGCTCTGAAGAGCCTCCCCGCCGCCCCCCCAGCGACGCACCGCTGGAGCAGTTGCGTGTCTACCGGGGGCGGGGCGAAGGAGGATGTGGAGGAGGAGCACATCTACAGCTCCATCAAGAGGAACCCATCATTCACAGCGCCCTCATCCGAAGCCGCCAAGACGACCCAGAGCAGCCGCTCCCTAGGCGAGCAGCGGTCCTCGGGTGAGCCTAGGCGGCCCGCCCTGGCCTGGGCTGGCCGGCAGAGCAGCCTCCCCGAGCGCTCCTCTTCTCTGGGCCAGTCGGATCTCACCTTGCACGACGGCCAGCAGGTGCTGGTGCTGAACCGGTCCTCTGCGCTCAGCATCCTGACGGCCACGCAGAACTACCTGGCTAACTTTAAGGACGACGACGACGACTACGTGGAGATTCGCTCTGAGGACGAGGGCGAGCGGGACGAGGGCGAGCGGGACAAGGCGGCGGCGGCACAGCCAAGCGGCAGTTCGGCGGTTCTTTCCGGTCACAGTCGGGGGCTCGTCCAGTCCCAGAGTCTGCCCTGTACCCCCGTGCGCTCCTGCCACCCTCTGAGCCCCCTGGAGAGGGAGAACCTGGAGAGGTACCTATGGAGCGAGCCGCAGCAAAACCAGTCCACCATCGTCCAGTCGCTGAAGGACAAATTCCAGTGTCTGAGCTCCAGCAGCTTTGCCTGAACCCGTGAAAGCCAACCATCATATACTACACTAGCAGCATATAGTGTGAGCTTTACCCCATTGCACAGAGACCCAGCCGACACTACTAACTAGGATGAACGGATCCCACGCGAACCTTTAGCAGGTCCTGTGAAGTAGAATGTTGCCTATCTCGACTGTTCCAAGCCTATTACTCTCTCAATCAAAACACAAACATGCCACATGTCCAGTGATGCGTGTGATTGGTCATAGCACTTCCACGTTTAGTCTTCCGTGCATGTTTTAAAGAGTATTGCTCTACAAACATGAAAATCATAGCAAGTGGTCAAAAGGGTCTTTCTCTAACTTGAATGCAGGGCCTTTAATAGGCTCACTGAATGGATTAAGCTTTAAAGGGAACCCAAGCACATAATATGTTTTAGCACAATAACCAGTGCAATGCCTTGGACAGAAATATATCATGTGGAATTGGTTACAGGCATGGAATTTATAGAAATTGACACTTGAAGAAAAGATGCCTCAACGTTATTAATAGGCCTAAGAAACAGAACATTTGATTTTCCCTCTATCTTAAACTGAAGTATAGGAATCAAAGATTCAGTGTTTTGGATTTGTTGGTTTTTGCTTCATGGTTTTTAACATGTATTTTAAATTACCAGTTATTACTGGTTAGTAATTATCGGTTAATTTAACTGTTTTTCTTTCATCGTAATCTCTTTAAAAGAGACGAACCACGTGACCTGGCTAGTGTATTATTTGTCAGCAAAAGTCTGAACAAGCAGCTTTACATATGTGCAGTTCTCTACTCAGGATAGGAATATCAGTATCCATTTACAGCTTATTAGCAATAATAGTAAAGATGCAACTTAAATGTTATCTGCTAGGATCAATATAACTAACACTTGGCCTGTATAAAGCATTGCTTTACAAGTCTCTGAAGTCAATGTGTTTTTCTCTTCACCTTTATCAATAGGATGCCGTGCTTTAAAATGAACACACACAACTGATAATTAAAATACCTGTAAAGCAGCCGTAGACTTGGTATTTATTTTGAATTTGTGTTAACCTGAAATGTTGGTCCATGAGCATCCATCCAGCAAAGTGAAAAGTATTCAAGGGAATGTTTTATTTTTATTTTCATCATTTAAACTTTGTGTTAATGAGGGACCACTGAGAAGAACATTGGGTTTAATGAGTTACAAGTACTATATTTGGTGTAGGCCTACATTTAGATTACAAGGTTTTTTTTTTTTTTACTCGAATGGATAGGATCACGTTTGTTTACTTTTGGTGACACTACTGTCACACTACTGATATTGCATACACCGACCCTGGCTTATTCCAGCACAGATTGATGGAATGCCGCATTTCTGAAGAAAGTCACAAGAAACTAAACGAAATGCAACATAGTTCTCACAGACACAGTTTTGGTTGATTTCCTGTTGCTATTAAAGTTACCTTAGTATTTACACCACAAAATGAAATGTGTGTCTAACATGTCACCTAAATGTCTTATTTATTTAAAAGTATCCCAGTTGTTAAGCCCCTTATCAACTTTACTGCAGTACACAAATTATATGAACGTGTAATGTATTTATTGAAAGGGTGGTTTAATTTTGGGTTGTTCACTAAATTTGCTTCATATACTGTGAATGTTTTCGAAAAGGTTTCTAGCATGCACTGTTGACTTTTTTTCCTTATCAAGACAATACATGAAAGGTTGCAATGCACATTACCATGGCTACTGTTCATCGAGAAATATGCATCAAAAACAGTAAAGAATATGAAGTATATTTCTTTTTGTCATTGTACATTTTTGTTCTCTTTCACTGGTGGGGATTGTTG
The DNA here is from genome assembly GCA_026546735.1 of Forbesichthys agassizii. Classification (NCBI taxonomy): domain Eukaryota; kingdom Metazoa; phylum Chordata; class Actinopteri; order Percopsiformes; family Amblyopsidae; genus Forbesichthys; species Forbesichthys agassizii. The sequence goes on from JAODLL010000017.1 coordinate 1,237,705, forward strand.
ATCTTCATTGGCTCTTTTTTGCACTTTTTCTTTTTTAATTTGCATATACATGTAAACACTATGTAAAGATGTACATTTTAGGAAAGTTATTCTTGTATGCCATAGATATGCTTTATATTGCGCTCATTTTTAAGTTAAAGTGTACTGTATTTTTTTAACTGCCTAGTTGTCATTGCTTAAGAAAACAATGTATTTGAGGTAATACAATAAATTCAAATTAAACTCATGTTCAGGTGTCTGTTTTCTTATTAAATAAAGCTTTTCTTCATTATACATGAATAAACAAAAATACAGAAACACTTGCCTAACCTTTACAATTTCTGTAATATTGAATTGTAAGCATTTAACTAATATGTAGCATTAAGGTATGTTGGGCTGCCAAACATTAGTTTAATTTTAACTGCATACAAATTAAACTGCATACACATTACACTATAATATATCATACAGCATGCCATGTGTAAATGTCGACCACTAAGTAAGTCATTAATATAATTGACATTTATATATACAGTATATAGCACAGGTTGGACTGCATGTTAATGTTTTCTGACATTTTCATTTATGGAAGTAAGTTTGGGGTCAAATAATTTGGAAAACTCCCTGCAGTACCTCTGAGGGCCCCTTATGGGTTTTTGACCCCTGATGAAGACTTCTGAATTAACCGAGAATCTGCACATTGCTCAAATGTAGTAGGATACAGTAAATAAGTAAGTTACCTAGTAGGACTATATTACTGATATTACAATATGACGGCCTGTACATTATGCCCCTTAGACTATTTATTTTATACACGGTACAACCAGTGGTGTGGTCTAGTTTTTTGTAGTGAGTATACTGTGATTTTCCCCTCCCAGCCTCATACTCCCCCGTCCCAGAGCGATGATGCCCCATCACCGTCATACTAATTTATATGCGGCTTCACGGGTGCCTGTGCAGGCCAAGAACTGGACCAGAAGGCTGCTGGAGGAACGTCTGTGTCTATCTGCTGCTGGGGAACGTCATTGTAAGTATTCTGGAGAATGTTGTTTACATTTAAGAAACGTCAACTTCACTTGTATCCATTTCTCTGAGTCATTTGGATTAGGTAGAATATATATTGACCTGTGGCTGAGGAAAGTAGCTCATACAGTAGCTTTGCATGCACAGTGGATGAAAACATGTTAGTAAAATCTATACATGCATTGTCTTTTTCTTTAATAACAGCTGTGGATCCAGCCTGCATTTGGTGCACGTCCCCAGTTCGACCAGACCTCTGAAGTCAACTTCTATGGCGCCACCATGTGGACCGCGGTTGTCAATGCCGGACTGCCATTTGTAATATTTTATCGCATGCACTCAGTAGAATGCCTGTTTGAAGTATATCTCAATTCATAATGCATAATACTAGTCTAATTCTATTCTGTATTCATTTGAGGTATTAGAACTTGCATAGCATGTTGTCTAGTGTTAGGAAATGCTAGATACACATTCAATGTAATTCAGTGTAGCTTCTGTGTAAAGGTTCTTTAATTTGAATTTTAATGTACATATATAACCATAGATAGCCCCAATGCACGTTTATGCATTTTAAGTACATATTGTAAATAAATGTTACCTACTTTGCCTGGACCTTTGCATTAATATGTATGTCATGAATGTTGTGTCAACTATCTGTAATGAATTATATTCTTATTAATGAGGAGATCAGTAAGTTTAAGGTGATACTTTTTTTATCAAATTCAGTAAATACAGTATCTACTTACGGTCTTCTAGCTGCCTGTGCTATGCGCACTTAAACATATGCTTTGTTGCTATATTAAAGTAACCTACTTAATAGAGCATTATCTTGTTCTTAACTCTTAAGTAGGTCTTAGCTACGTCCGATTCACACAGAATGCACCAAGCCTACATTCAGACTAATGTTTCTGTGGTCAGATACTTGATTGGCCAGAAAGAATACGCACAAACACACATTTGTCACATAAATGAGATGCGGCTTATTTTCAGCATTATATCATGTTGAACCATGTATGGTTAAAACAGTGGTTAGGATATGTAACCTATAGTCACTTTAACGTTAACGATTAAGATCTAGCTAAAACGTGCAGGTCAAAAGCACAGCTGTAGAAGATGAAGTTGGAATAAAATACAAAACCAAATATTTGATTCGCCTTATATTTTATTAAAACACTCAATTAGGCTGTATTATCAGTTTTGTAATATCCACTTTTTCTTAATGGCCCATTTGCAGGTTAAGAAGATGAAAATGTGATTTTAAAATTTGTTATTTCATTAATAACAGTCAACTATCCTGGAGAACTGTCAAAACAATAACCTCTCCCTTACTTTAAATGTCATATAGAGTTCACCCTCAGGACTCTGCCCCCAATTTGGACAGGCACAGCCAAGGCTGAGATGGTGTTGTCTGGTGCGGTCTGTGCCACTTTGTTTTCCCCATTTATAGAGCCTGGGCTGTGTAGTGACACCAGATTATTTTTTAAAGCAGACGGGCGGTGAGGAAATATTTTCTGATTTCGATAATAAGTTTGTTTGATTTTTATTGCACTCAACCTTTAAGGTACAGACATGATTGTATAATGATTGATACTGTATCAAGCATGGAGCTGACATGTTAGTTGAGTTAAACCTCTATACGAATAAGAAGAAGAAACAGGGGTAAGTTATATGGAGGCATAGTTGAACTAGATTTGTGGTTATGCAGATGAAAACAACATACTGTAACGTCATGTTTCAAATCACTTTCATGCCAGTATTCAGTTTATACACTATATGTTTCTCTAATAACTGGATGTGCATTCCCAGTATCAGTGTCAAGAAAGCGAAACATCAATGAAAAACAGTTGAACAGTGTGGAAATCGATCACCAATACAATCAATAATGAATAAGGAATTCAGAAGCTCTTACACCTACAGTATTATTTAGTGAAACTGCAGGGCTATGCTAGAGTGCAGAGTGTATGTAGAACATTCCTTTTTTTGTTTTTGTTAAAGTGTAACTGCACCCTAACATAACATAATGTAACTTAAGAGCTAATTGAGAGAATTATGAAATAGGCCTACTTGTTATCAACATGTCAATGTATTATAAGGGTTAACAACCAATTACATTTACAGCCAGTTAAGAGCTATAGCTTTAGATTTGATATGAATATGGTACCTGGAGCACAGGTTTAATCAGCTGGCAACTATGAACAATAATGGAAAACTGGACTCATCAGTAGCAGTATTCAAAGAAGTGTGTCCAGTTCTATCACAAACCAGTCATTATTATGCCTACTGTAACAGTGAGGACATAATTAATTGTCCACATCTGGTCAAGGAAACTTATCTTCTAAACCAATGTCAAATGAATCATCTTAAATGCAGGACAAGCAGCCAGTACAAGACAAACTTCCAAAAATGTAAACGGGGTTATCCTTCCATTTTCCTATTAAAGCGGGCCTTTAGTTAGACTAACAGTTATGTAAAAACAATTGAAGGGGTATCAACCACTTAAATAGAAGGTATTCATATCTTATAGTGTACGCTTATTAATACAAACATGTATTTATGTGTAATCTGCTCATTAGGCTGCACCAACATTGTGTTGTTGAACAGTGGACACGATGTAGGCCTATAGCCTAATACAGATCGCTGGCGCTTTGCAGAATAAATAGTAGGCTATAACCTGCGCATAACGAGTACTTGGAACTGCTCAAGCGGTGGTTTGTTGCTATTTATTTGGCCTTAACATAGCTACAACAATGAGTAATTTATCAAACGTCAGGTTCCCTCCATGTCAATGTCTGCCGTTTTGTCGCGCTCTGAGGTTTCTGTAAACACTGTAAATACCTACCAAGTACACCGGTCGTGGTCTGGATGCAGTGGAACATAGATTTAACAGCTCCCTGTTGCGCATACAAAGCATATGTTTCACATGCAGTGTGTGGAAAGGAAATATATTGTATTTTATGCCTATTTAGCAGGGCTAGCTAGCGGGAGTCCGTTCTTCAAACTCGTCCTCGTTGAGACGTGAATTCACGCTGTGCTGGTATATGCTCTATGCCGTACGCGGTGAGCGAAGCACATTTCTTATGTCCGTTTATTTTAGGCTATACAGTTCTATGTTCGTAACACAGAAGGGTGAATTCATTAGCCTAATGAATGTGTGAAAGTTATATCACATAATGTTACGCATCCTTGCGCTTTTTTAAGTGGGTATACGCAAATCCTTGCTCTTTCCTAGTGGGTATACTTCGTATACCTGCGTATCACACAGACTACACCACTGGGTACAACTCACAACACAACTTATTTAACATCGACTCTACAAAATCAACAGCAGATGGCGTCGTCTGCAGGTCACGTAACAAAAATATAGTATATAGAATACAAATAACTTCTCCAAATGAAATCATTACAATCATTAGAAAATATTTGACTGTTGTTTAAAATATGTATTCGTTTAACTAAACAAATTAATATATATGGTTACTTTTTGCATTCTCTTCTAGAACATTCTCGTCAACTCTACTCGGCAGCAGAAAAGGGCTCTGTCATACCGGTTTACCCATAATGCAATCCACCACTTCCTTTCTTCTCCATAGTGTGGTGGTCCAAAATGTCTCTACTTGAAGGTCCGTTAAATGTGCTCGGCCAGCGGTCATCTGGCGAATGTGTCCGTGCTCAAAATGGTGAGTTAGGTTGACGTTTAAGTTCGTGTTTTCGTTACGGGTTGGTTGTGTCCGAGTGTGATGGGACATTCACAGAAACACTGATTCAGTGGAAGTACGTGTAGTAGCTAGCACGTGCGGATTTAGCTTCGCTCGGGACCGGGGCTAGTATGGATAACGCTAGCTAACGGTGCTACATTGTCTAACAAGCTAACTCGAATTAGCCAAATAGATATCATGCATGCTACACTATTAAAAAAAACAACAACAACCAAATAAAAAACCGTATGGTTCCCATTATAGTACCGTTCACTCACCATCTTATGAATGAACGGCTATGCAAATGGTATAGAAAAAAACGCTGTCACTGTCTGAAGGTGTGGCTCTATTGTGGACCCCACTTAATAAAGTGACACGACACTTATGATTATGGCTTATGATGTCGTTAGTAAGTACGGTATGTGTCAGACAATGATCGTGATTTCTGCATCGTTAAATTCATTGTCCAGACTAATACTAGTTCAACCTCTTTTAGTCATGGCTGCAGCATCCATCGCCAATATTGTCAAGAGCTCACTGGGACCTGTTGGGCTCGACAAGATGTTGGTGGATGACATTGGGGTTAGTGTTCGACTATGTCTAATCTCCACCTCCCTCGCCTTTTTAACGAACTTAATAGCATTAACGTTTTCACATATTGTTAGGATGTAACAATAACCAATGACGGAGCTACAATCCTGAAACTGTTGGAAGTGGAGCACCCAGCAGCTAAGGTTCTGTGTGAGCTGGCAGAGCTGCAGGACAGGGAGGTTGGTGACGGGACCACATCTGTGGTGAGTAGTGTTAACAGCTGAATTTATAATGTAATGATAAAATACTCCAAGGTTACTCTTTACAAGCTGACCAGTTGACCTGGTAAACCTTCCTCATAATTTTATACGCCTGCTTTGACAAATCTGTATGTTCCTGTTTTTAGTACCACCCACCTGCCCTTGTTACAGATGTGTGGCTATGCTAATGGGATAGAGAAACTTTGCTTCATGATCTGAAGGGGTTCACCTAATTTCTGTGGCCTCCTATATGAAACGAAGGCACAATCTAATGCAATTGTTCACCTAGTATGTATAATAAAGTTAAGGAGTAGACTGTCGGTTTGTTTTGTCTTGCGTATGAAACGCCTTTGGTTTTATCAGGTGATCATCGCAGCAGAGCTACTCAAGAGCGCTGATGAGTTGGTGAAACAGAGGATTCATCCTACATCAGTCATCAGTGGCTATCGCCTGGCCTGCAAGTAAGACAATAGTATGCTTTAGCTCCAACCTTCACATTTGTAACGTGTGTGTGTGTGTGTGTGTGTATATGTCCATTGTGTCACTTTGATATAGCATGACTCGCTAATATCTGTCCTTTTTGGCCATATGCAGTTTGAAGACACAAGCTAATTTGTTGTCTTCCATTCTCCAGGGAGGCAGTACGGTACATTAACGAGAATCTTACCATCGCGACAGACGACCTGGGCAGGGAATGCTTGATAAATGCCGCAAAGACCTCCATGTCCTCTAAAATCATTGGAATGTATCTTTTCTGTACTAGTACACTGTATATAGTGCTCTGTTTCGATGTATGTTATGTTCAGAATCATGCTTGGTTGTTCATTTTTGTTCACCAAAAAATTGATTGGGCTATACTGTAAAAAGTCTAGATTTATCTTCTCGCTACAAGTTTGAATTATATATTGTAGCTGCAGTCAAAGTGGAGAAGTTGACTGTCCCTTCACCAATGAACCCTCAGTGATGCAGACTTCTTTGCAAACATGGTGGTGGATGCTGCAACGGCTGTGAAGTTTGTGGACAACAAGGGGGTTGCCAGATATCCCATCAACTCTGTTAATGTTCTGAAAGCCCATGGCCGCAGCCAAAAAGAGAGCTTTCTGGTGAACGGCTATGCACTGAACTGCACTGTTGGTTCACAAGGTAGGCTGGGGGCTCTATTGTGTAAACAGCATGTCCAGTGTATGAGCAGATGTTTTAGAATTTACTGAATAACTTGTTTTAAACCATATCAGAGCAGTTTTCTGTGTCTAGTAAAAAATTTTTTTTTTTAATTCAAAATGTAAAAGTAAAATTTCCTGTCTAAGGAATATACGATATCACATGAAGTCTCCTCATGGTGTATACAGTGAAAAAGTTACAATACTAAAATATTCTATAATAAAAAAATCTAAATGTTAATTTCTCATTTTCATCTTATGAGCTCCTTCTGCTGTGCCTCGCGACAACACACTTTTGACCACTTCTGGGCCCTATGCTGCTTCTCTCCCTCTGCCAACTGAACTCACTTATTTTAAATGCCATCAGATACCACAACAGGACCTTGTGTAAATTTGACACTTAATTCTAGCAACATTAATTTAAGTTGTACATTATTAAATCCAATGTTGCACATTATTAAATCCAAAGCAGAGAGCTTGTGACTATTTTGTGCTTTAACAATTGGCTATTCCATTTAATTTGCTTGATTAGCTAGCTACTGGTATCTGCTGCTTGTGTCCAGGAAGACTGAGCATGTGACTTTGTAGCTGCTCTCTTATTGGCTGATACTGCACATTGATGCACTTTAAATGTCGATTCCGGTGTGGGAGCAGAATTAGTGGCCGGAATCAAGATGTTCTCCGCTGAGTGGTGTCACTCTAAATGCATTGATTCAAATCAAAATAGCGATCACATTCAGATAATTGCACAGCCCTAGTGTGAATGTATTGTTAATGCATTTGTTAACCTGTTGTACCATTCTGGTCCAAAGGCATGTTGAAGCGTGTGACCAATGCTAAGATCGCTTGCCTGGACTTCAACCTTCAGAAGACCAAGTTGAAGATGGGGGTCCAAGTCATTATTAATGACCCAGCGAAGCTGGACCAGATCAGGCAGAGGTACGGGACTCTTCAGCATGACTCTCATGGCACACTTCCTCCCCCTAAAGTTTGCTGTGATGCCAACTCTGTGGTATTGGCAGTGAATCAGGCGGGATATAACATAATCTGTCTGCAGGTCCAGGTTGCAGCCTCTTAAACTGTCATACCACTACTGCAGACAGGACAGTTTCATTACATTAAAAAGTAACTGAGGCAGTAAAACTCAAAATCATGGTTAATCCGATCCAATTGAACCGTTGGGGTCTACCCATACGAGTTACGGATCAACTATGATCCTTTACACCACTAATTGAAATGCCCCGCTGTAAAAACGAGCGTGCCTATTACAAATGCTCACCATAGTTGTTGATTGCAGCACTAGTTAGTTTCAACATGCAGTTAACGACTATGAAATCGGTGTTCCCTCTTCGGGACTTGTAGATTGCCTTCAGTGAAATCTGTGTATTATCGATACTGTATTCTAACGTAGCCTACATTACCGACCAGTAAACACGGCGGCTCGACTCTCAAATTTTATTTTAATGGCTGATTTATGATTAATGTGACATTTATTTTCTTTTCACATCCACAGGGAGAAAACATAGGCTAACAAATGTAAATAGTTTTAGGTATCGCACCATTTATTAAATTTAGTTTAATCTTCTGTCAATGTGTGATGAATTAACAACCACTTGTCATGTTGAATGAAAGCATGGGAAGGAGCACTAAAATATAACCCTAGGTTATACATTTAGGCTAGTAATGTGTAATCTGGGTTTATAGCCTAAATGGGTCATTCTACAAAAATTCCAAGATCTTAAAAAAATTTAAAAAAAGTACAATTTCTGTAATTGATGTTCTGTATTGGTTGCCTGCCTTTTGTTTGCTGCAGCTGTAACATGGCAGTGTTCTCCTGTGGTTACAGTTTGATGGGGATGGCTTCTGGATGATCATTGAGCTTTATCAATAACATAGTCCCACATAGAAACTATATAAATGGTTTAGTTTAACAAACCATAACCAAGTTAAAACATGGTGTTTTATGTAACTATATAAGGCTATTTGCTCTATGTATGTATGTAATCATTGATTGATTGCCATGCAGGCTAGTGTGTACCGTATATTAGATATAAATGGCAAACTGTTTTTTGTTGTTTTAGAGAATCTGACATCACCAAGGAGAGAATCCAGAAGATTCTGGCATCAGGCGCTAACGTGATCCTCACAACCGGTGGCATCGATGACATGTGCTTGAAGTACTTTGTGGACGTGGGAGCCATGGCGATACGTAGGGTTCTCAAGAGAGACCTCAAACGCATTGCCAAGTCAACAGGAGGTAGGTTCCCACCCCTCACCTGCCAAGTAAAGAGTCAGTGAAGTGTTTAGGGATTCATCTTTGCTTGTTTACCATTAGCCACCATCTGCCCTTCCCTGACCAACCTGGAGGGCGAGGAGACATTTGAGGCCAACATGCTGGGCCAGGCGGAGGAGGTCGTACAGGAGCGTGTCTGTGACGATGAGCTGATCCTTATCAAGAAGTGAGTCGGTGCTCCACCTCTGTTAATACAGCTAGCTATAGTGCGGATAGAAATGTGGGAAAGATTGGCATAGGTAACCCACCTGTTCAGATGACTAGAAAAGAAACTGAGGTAGTGCTGTACCAAACAATTTTCTTTTTTCCAGATTAATCTAGCGTTTTTTCTTTGGAATAATCAGATGACTAAATTAAATAATAAAATTTCCATTTTTCTGACAGACATTGCCATTTCATTTGCCATATTATTTTTATAAATTCAATATATGTAACATTTTTAAAACATGTTATGGGGCCTTATTACATGAGATGGCATCAACATTTTAACTGCTCTATAATCTAATGAAAAGATGAGAGCATTTCTTTAAGCATGAATTTATTTTTTGCATTTTAGGACATGCGACAACAACCGTGCACAGTAGCAATTTTAGATTTTTTTTTTTTTTCTGAAATTACATTTCAGCATCCCTAAAATGTATTATAATAAACTCCCCTGTGGGCGAATCCTGCTGGAACTCTTCTTCCAGTGTCTGCACCTTAATGGGCACTGTTATTTTATGGTGCTTAGGGGTGATCGGCCAATCAGTCGTAACTGTCAGTAATGCGCGCTGTTATTTACAGATGCGGCACACACAACTTTATCATGGACATGATCTAGTTCAGAGTATACAGTTGTAGGTATATTGCCAAGGCAATGGTACTTTTTCCAAAATCTGCGTATTTACGTATCCGTTGCGTCGACTAATCGTCCCAGCACTAAACTGAGGTGAAACTTTTCCATCCAATAGTAATGCATTAATCAAATGGATTTGCATATTATTGTATATTGACATTTTATAGGCATGTGTAAATATTCTGTGTTCATAAGCGTTGGACATTTGTTCTTTGTAGTTGTGCTGATGTGGCTCTCCATTAAATCTCCCCGGGTCCTGTCGTCCCTCCCTCAGCACCAAAGTGCGCACGTCAGCCTCAATCGTTCTGCGCGGAGCCAACGACTTTATGTGTGACGAGATGGAGCGCTCCCTGCACGACGCCCTGTGTGTGGTGAAGCGAGTGCTGGAGTCAAAGTCTGTAGTGCCAGGAGGGGGCGCTGTGGAGGCAGCTCTTTCCATCTACCTGGAGAACTATGCCACCAGCATGGTAAAAATACCTCTAGCAAAGACCTATAACCTGCATTCCACTGATTCAATGTGTTACGTATGCAGTGATGTGCTGACTGATGAGCTTAAAATGACTTAATTATAGTGTCATAACTCATTTTACTGAAACTATTTTTTTTTCAGTTTTAAAGTTTGCGACAGAATGACAAACTGCGTTCTGCGATCTATTAGCATCTGTGACACGATGCTCTTGTGGTCTTCTCAGGGTTCTCGGGAGCAGCTGGCCATCGCAGAGTTTGCTCGTTCCCTTCTAGTCATCCCCAAGACGCTGGCTGTGAACGCAGCACAGGACTCCACTGACCTGGTTGCCAAGCTGCGTGCCTTCCACAACGAGGCCCAGGCGAACCCTAGCCGTGCACACCTCAAGTGGTGAGTTTCTGCACCGGCCCAACTGGATGTAGCAGGCTCAAACCCTTACTGCACTTCAGAGCATACAACACTTCGCTCCATGTCTTCTTTCACGCAGGATCGGTCTGGACCTGGTGAACGGCAAGCCCAGAGACAATCGCCAAGCTGGCGTGTATGAGCCCACCATGGTCAAGACAAAGAGCCTCAAGTTCGCCACAGAGGCCGCCATCACCATCCTCCGTATCGACGACTTCATCAAGATGTTCCCTGACCAGAAGGAAGGAGGGCCCTCGTACTCCGACGCTGTGAAGTCAGGGTCTCTGGATCAGTAGAGGTCCATGTCACGTTCCAGGCTTAATCAGTATTTATAGATTTAAGGCTCTTCATGGTAGATGTCATAATGTAGGTTGTGCACTTCGTCTGCTCCACTCCCACCCACTGGTATTGTGGGAACTGTAACTGCTATTGCCTTGTTTTGTTAACTTGGAAATAAACCACAGATGGTTGTACATAATTTATTTCTTTAGTCAATTTAGCTGGTATGCGGTCATTATGTACATGTATACTTGATGTAAAGAGGAAACATTTTAATGTATTGATTATATACTTAAGTGATACACATTTAGTAAACAATATTCCATGATTACTCTATTCCACCTGGACCCATGGCTATCTCCAAGAAACACTAGCAAGCTAGTCACAATTATCACTTAATGCAGTTAATGGTGTAAAAACCATGGAATGTTAATCTAGAAGTAAGGCATTTCTAGTCATTTGGTGAAATCTCCAGAATATTTGGCACAATAAGACAACTAAGCACCAAATTCATGCTTCTCCTGCTTTGAGTAAAAACCAGCTTCTAACCCCCCCCCCCTTACTCATTAAGGTCAACCAGCCTAGGATAACATGTCATTACTTAAATAGTGATAGGAAGACAGTTTCATTTAACATACAGCATTCAGAGCATATTTGTTTTACCTAAGGTACAGTGATCCCCTTTCAATAAACTACATCAACTATTGAGCAGCTTCAGTATGTTTTGCTATTAAGTCTCATTGAATTCAGTTCATCCAGTAGCATAACGTGACCATGTTAGAACCTCTCCACACACATGGCAATACCCATTCCTCCCCCAATGCATAGAGATGCCACGCCCTTGTGTCCACCAGTCCTTAGGAGTGCGTGTACTAATGTGACCAGCACCCTGCAGCCAGACATGCCGATGGGATGACCCAGTGAGATGGCACCTCCACTCACATTGACCTGGGCACAAATCCATGATTAGACATGCTTCATATAGATGGTCTGTTTTACACATGTCTAACTGATTTGTGTGAGGTGAGGAGTCACCTTGTCTGGACTCAAGCCAAGCTCTCTGACCACAGCGATGGACTGAGCAGCGAAAGCTTCATTGATCTCAAACAAGTCGACCTGTTCCAGCTGCCAACCAGCTTTTTGAACCTAGAAGAGATCCCAGGTTAAAAAACACTAAAAGCCACTAAATGATAGATAAATGCATGCTTAACTAGCTCTCACCGCTTTCCTAATAGCTGGTATTGGGCCAGTCCCCATGATTGACGGGTCAAGGCCAGCTTGAGCCCAAGATGTGATCCTGGCCATTGGTGTTAGACCCCGTTTTTTAGCCTCTGATTGGCTCATCAGCACAGTGGCTGCTGCACCGTCGTTAATACCTGACGTAAATACAGATAAGGGCCTTTAAGTTGCTGAGTAATAATTTGATTATAATAATATATATCAGTCTGACTTCAGTGAAGTGGTCGACTGGCAGACAGCCATCTGATTAGTAAAAAAGCCTGACAAGATACGACGTCCAATACCTGAGGCATTGCCGGCAGTGACTGTGCCACTGTTGTCCTTGGTGAAGCAGGGTCGGAGTTTGGACATGGTGTCCATGCTGCTGCCGTGACGGGGGAACTCATCCACTTTAACCTCTAGCGGACCTTAGTGAGAGAGAAAGCCCATATGGTCACAAAGAAAGCACGCAGGTGTGATCATATGTAGAACAATGTAACAAGATTAGATAGTAGAATTTTTTCCACAAGTGCTCCTTGCCTTTTCTGGACGGCACCAAGACTGGGACAATCTCCTGGTCAAAATATCCTGCTTTCTGTGCAGCTTCGGTTTTGCTTTGGGACTGGACGGCAAACGTATCCTGCTCCTCTCGGCTAATGCCCCACTGTTTAGCAACATTCTCCGCTGATGTAGTAGAAAGAAATGTAAACACCCCGATGCCAAACATACGTCCTCCATCTATGTGTCAAACTGGATTTACTGACCAGTGATGCCCATGTGGTAGCCATAGAAGGCATCGGTCAGACCATCGGCCACCATGGAGTCTTGGAGAGAGGCATCACCCATCTTCACTCCCGCCCTCATATGCAGTGTGTGAGGAGCCTTGGAGGGAATAAAAACACAAAAATATGAAGTTTAAGGAATATGTAACTCGTTTTGGCCTCATAGACATTATATATAGCCTCAAACTCCTGTGTCCCTGGACCATACCTTGCTCATGATTTCCATGCCCCCTGCCACCACCACAATGGACTCTCCCGTCTGGATGGACTGAGCTCCCAGACACACAGCCTTCAGCCCAGAGCCACAAACCATCTGGCAGCTCCAGGCTGGAACTTGGTAGGGGATGCCAGCACTGACGCTGGCCTGGCGGGCTGGGTTTTGACCCTGACCTGAGGAATAAGACACAATGAAAGATCCTTTCATTTCCATTTAGGTTTTAATACCATATAGATTTGGTCAATTGGATAACATGTATGGAAGGGATAGATCAACAGCTGCCCACGCATGAGCAAACAAACGTTAATCTTGATGTCCTAAGCATTACCTGCTGTGAGGACATGTCCCATGATAACCTCAGACACCTCTTCTGGCCTCACTGCTGCACGCTTCAACACATCCTTGATTACTACTGAACACAGCTGAGGTAGAGACACCGTGGACAGAGCTCCATTGAAGGACCCTTTGGACAAACCAAAAGCAATATTGTCTTACTCATGATCTCATCCAATACTAGATAATTTGTTGCTACTTGCTTAAAACATTTTGATATCCAAAGCATGTGATACATGTGGTTGGATGTATTATATAGAAACATACACACACGGTAGTGAAAAAGACTTAATACATCTGGCAAACTATTTTCATGGATTGGGTCAGATTCTGGAATCTAGGTCACTCTAGATCATGTATGTATGTCTTGGTAAAGTTCGCATTTCCTTAAGCAACCAATTGCATACAGATCCTGCTCTGTCGCACTATAACCAGTAAACCAATCGCTGCCTTGACAAATGTCTGGACAGCCAAGAAGCCAATCACATCCCCGGAAGCATCTGAATCTAAATGAATGAGGATCCACTTTGCCTAATTAAACAGACTACAGTGCAGATTAACAAAGACCAAACACCGCACCTTAAATTACTATACCGGTAACTGTTGTCCAACTGGTCATTTCATTACTACACAGTCGTATTAACAGGACCATTAAGAGGCAAAGTTAAGATATTACCCTAAAAACATTATGCACGGTTAAATCCAATAATGATACTGTAGCCTACCTATTGGCGTTCGCGCAGCTGAGACGATGACAACAGATTCTGTATTCATTTTTACAAATTGTTGATAATTTATTTGGAATAGACTACTGCTCCTGTGTCAGTGATGTCATGTGTTGTGGTCGCTCTGCTGGCTGAGCCTGCTACCTAACTTCGATTGCTCTTAACTGAGCGGCGACACGGTGAAGTCAGGGCAGTACTGCCACCATGTGATCTGGAGGACATGTATGCCTTGCCTGCGTCATTCTGAGTGAACTGGTGACGTGTTTTTGATTGTACTATGGTGGTCTACGCTGCATTTACATAACGGGCTAACTCACTATAATATTAAAAGTATTTATTGATATTTGGTCAGTACATGAAAAGGACTGAATTCAGAATAATACGAACAAGGTACATTGCATATAAACTACGACAAGTCCAACAATCTAACAGAATTGCCAATAGAAAATTAAAAGTTGCAAAAAAGAAGAAAACTAAGAAATATCTGGCCAACAGCTAAAATGTACCTCCTTGAACATTGCAACGCTATCTTGATTCAGTGAACTGTGGTTTACAAACTTTATTGACAATGTGTTACAACACTAGATGCCCGAACATGTTCAAATAATCAAGCAGTAGTGAGAAAAACAAACTGCTAGCTTCTACCAACATTAATCCCAGTCACATAATATCAATGTTTAGTAACACAAATGTGGCAGAAGCTTCACAATATAGGCAGGCTCAAAACAAAATAACTTCCAGGACAGCAGTACTGCATTACAGACTATGCATTTGTCTTGTTTTGTGTAATTACAAAAAGAGAAAAGGAAGAACAGAAAAAGACAGTAGATTACAAAACTGCACTATTGTTCGTGCTGGAGTCCAGGCCGTTGAGTGTGTGACGTGACCCTGCAGTCCTGGTGCCCTTGATCACCGGGGCAGCCTTGTCCTCCTGGGGGTCTGTGTTGGAGTCCGTGTCGTTCGAGTGCTGAGTCAGGGACGTCTCGCTGCCTGTGGGCGAGTCCACGCTCTCGTACCCTGCGCTCAGCTGGCTCCCAAACCCCGCTCCTGCCCCCCGTGACCCCGCCGTGCCAGGCCGGCTCTCGGCCGCCTCTTCCGAGTGGCCGGGGCGCTTGGACTCGGCCTCTCCCGGGCTGCAGGCCACGGGGGACATAGGGAGGAATTCCCCGGTGCTGCTCACCTCCCTGTGCAGGCTTGGGGTGGCGGTGTCGCTCCTCTGGGATGAGTTGCTGTTGCTTGGCCCGTTGGAGACCCCTCTGTAGTCTTTGCCCAGCGGCTCGGGGGGTGTGGAGGGGTGCTCGGGCTGGGAGGGGCAGGCGGCGTGAGGGGAAGTCCTGCTGGGGCCCGGGCTTACTGCTGCTGCCGCCACAGCCGCCCCCTGCTTCTGGGAGAGCTGCTGCCGGGTCTCCTTCAGCTGTTGCTGCAGGACCAGGATGGTGCTCTGCATCCCCTCTACCTCCTCGTCTAGCTGGATGATGAAGTCATTCAGCTCTACGCACCCAGGAAAGCAGACAGGTTAAGGGCAGTGGAAGGTGTCTTGTGGCGCACATCTGACCAGAAAATAACACACAGAAAGCTATAAAACAAGTTAATGCCTTTGGATGGCGAGAAAGGCTGGCGTTCTCACCGTCCTGACTACTCTTGAGCTCCTCGCTGTATTTCTTTTGCAGGGCTAACTCTGCCTCCAGCTGGGCGATGCGTCCCTGGGAAAGCTGCCTGCCCAGCTCCTGGTTTTCCTGAATCAGCATTCTACATTTGGCCATCAGTTTCTTCCCCGTTTGGCTGCAAGGGAGACAAGTCTCACATCACACAGTGAACCAGGGGATAAGTGCTTCCAAAGGCAAAAGCAGGGATGCCTCCCAGCCCGTTTGCCAAGGATCAGTAGGAAAACAACCTCCTCCTCATCTTCACTCAACTCTAATGTAACGAAAACTAATCTTACAAACTCAATTCAAATGTTATAGAAAAATGTATATAAATTACATTCCATCTACCAAAATATAAGTGCTCCAACTTCCACGTACAGTAACCATTCTATGAATTGTTATTCATATACTAAAATGAATGTCAAACTTCAGTCCTACATTTAAATAGATTTCCCAGAAAGTAGTTAAAAGAAAAACACTATTATTGAAATGTTTAGCCATTCTGCAACCACCATTTCAAATGTACATGCTAGACAGGCAGAGTGCAGGTCATTGATTAAAACAACGTAAAACACTAAATAGATACTGAATAGCAGATAGCAGTAGCATATAGTTTCCAAAGGAATAAAAACCATGCTAAATCAAAAGCACATACAATAAGTTTGTGCTATGGTAAACTGTTGCCTTTGTATTTAAGCCAATATTGCATGAACAGAAACACATGAACAGAAAAGGTGTATGGACAGATTTGTATGGCACATTTGACCATTTAGCAGTCTTACTATATAAACTTGGAATAAGGTAAACGTTTGAAACATCACAAAACAGTCTATATCTTAAACTTAAAAGCTCAAGCTAAAACGTGCCAACCCACCTGTGAAATCAGAAGTTTATGTTAAAACTTAAAACCAGCCTGTAAAATCTATGGTATTCTCAAATATAAGCCTACGCATTAGCAAAAATTTGGAATCTGGAAAATCAAATATAAATTAAAGAAGAAAAAAAGGGTCTTTTAACATGAATGTTAGGAATGAAGGAATGTTTTCTAACTATGTATTGCTGAAGAACAATAGTTAATCAATGTACTGCTGAAGAATTAGTTAATGTATCAATTTCCCCTGTTAGTTGCTACCCTAACAAGTAATACACAATGTATCTAAATAAGGCATTGAAAACAAGTGTATGGCTGCATGTGCATTAGCTCAAATATAAAATATTTAGGAGGAAATTACGTTTTAAAAGGTGAGAAAATAAACAAGTTTGTGAATATGGCTGAGGGAGAGATTATGAAGTCATCACATAAAAAAACAAATATACATATATATATATATATATATGCACAATGAATACATTCTCATAAAATTGTAACATGGTTTGTTAAAGGACATCTGCATTCACAACATGTGATGCACTCAAGGCAGTGTGTTCCAATAAGTAGACAAGTATTCCTCAAGCTATATCCACAATCCAATCCTTTACCAATTGTTTTTATGGGTGAGTTCAAATTGCCTGTCAAATAACTCCTTTACCACACTGCCTTGAGTGCAGAGGTGTTTCAGAGAAATTAAACAAGTCACAAAAAACATTAAAACAAACTCTACCCGTGTGTGGGCCCGTGTTCCGGGACACGAGCAGACGGACCCTCATGCCTGAACCATAGTCCCTTCTGGACTGAGGGTCTGGCTCCGCACCACAGTCTCAAACGCTCTATTGGCTCCCCAACAGTCTCATGTCATCTCTATCGGTTCCTCCCTCAAAGTCTTACATCTTATCCTAGAAACTTCCCCGTGTTATTGAAATGTACTCTCTAGACACTGTCCAAAAAGATTCTCAGACAGACTATCGGGTTTGCATGTGGTGTAATTCACAGTTAATAGTCTTTTACAGGTATGAAACCGGTAGGGAAATCGTCTTTAAATGTTCAATTCCTGTTTTAGGCTAGGGAAGCCCCTTTCTTGGGCACTGTCCCCCATGACTGACTCAATCTCCACCATAACCTTCCTAGTAAATCTCTCAACTGTCTGCTTTTGGGTTAGGGGGTAGGAAGGACATATCCGTGTCGGAAGGGAGTGACCACCTCTTCAGGAACAGTCCCGACTCCTTCAGGCCCTCAGGCGGTGAGGGGGTACGAGGGGAGAGAGCTGAAAACACAAGTGTCACCTGACCATACCGTCTTTTCAGTTTACATTATGTGATGTGTTGCTGGCACAGTGCAAGAGTACACACAAACATGGGAGTTTGTTTTTCAGTGTTTCTGTAACGTCTGAGTCTTGTGGCGAGTACAGCTTTACTCTGCCTGACCCCCCACCATAGGTCCTGCATGCCTGCAGTGAAAGTGGGGGCGGGGGACATGAGGAAGTCTTGACTTTTTGAAGGGGGTGGGAGTTATTTGGATTGTCTTTACCTATCTGGTGTAAATTTCCAGGCACTCAGTTCATTTTGGGCCTGCTCCAGTTTGTCTTTAGTCTGTTCCAGTTCGGTCTTCATTTTGAGGAAAAACAAGTTGATGGCTGGGTCCACCATGGACGATCGCAGTTGGGCTGCACTCGGTTGCTGGACTTGCTTGAGATACTGAATCTGAGTCTGCAGTATAAAAAGAAAAGCACAGCTGTCAGTACACAATACAACCATGTACCTCTAGTAATGCGTAAGTGAGCAGGCCTAATTAATAACAACGCACATGCAACACTCTGCCGAGAACATAGCATTCTTCAGACATCTACCTGCTCATTAATACTTGTACAGTATAATACAGCTTGGACAAAAGTGATCACAATTGCAAATTGAATCTTTAAAAGCACTGTAATTACTATTTACAATATTCAATTTCAGGGTCCTCATAAGATTTAAAGTATTGGCCATTTCTCATTTGCCCATGTACAGTACAATGCAATATGTCCTTGAATATTTTGAAAGGCTTCCTGAAATAAAATGTAATGTATGTAATGTCAACTTTGAGCATTCTAGCCACTTAAAATACAATAGATTTGTTTTGTTAAATGTTTTATTCAACATGATCTGCCCATATATAGTTACACTCTACTGTAACCATCCATGCTCTTAGCAATTAACAATATCTATTAGTGAGTGAATTTGTAGACTGGACTCACCTGTGAAACACAACCAACAATGGCCTCTCATATTTCCACAACACAGATTTTAATATTATAATAAACTGAAAATGGATACAGCTCATAATATGCTTCTGAATATATAGGCTTAAAAAGGTCACATGAAGTGACTGCCAGTCTATAATACATTCAATTACTGACACAGCTACTGTGTGTAAGACTGGACTGGCTACAATAGACTAAGCCACTTCCATTTCATTGAGATCTAATATTCTGTTAAATTAAGCTACAAAAACAGAGCAAGAATGGGTCATATCAGCTTTTTGCCACAATACACTGCTCAGACATGCCGCTATAGCCATTAGGCAATACCTAAACCATCTCTGAATGCAGAGATGACCCAGGAAATTTCACCCCCACACACACACACACGCACACACCCTCCTCGGGAAGGAAGATCAGTAACCAAGATGCAAGTGAATGAGAAAGACAAGTAGGAACATACCGTACACTCTTGCATCTCCTGCTCCTTGGTGGCGAGCCTCATGACTAGGATGTTCTCCCTGCGAGCAGACTCCTGCTGTTGCTGCTTGAGCTTCTCCTCAGACTCTTTAAGACCAGTCACATCATTAGCTAAAAACAAAGAGAAAATAACACACTTAGTAGAAAAACATGCAGGAAAAAAAACAAAACACATCCAAAAAGAGAAATTGCCTCATGTACAGCAGAATAATGTTGATGTTCTTTGTGGTTACGACTTACAATTCAGGTCAGCATATTTCACCTCTAGCGCCTGAATATAGTTGTCGTGTTGTTTCCACCTAGGAGTAGAAACGTTTTTTAAGGATTGACTGCTCAACCTAAAATCTCATGAGCACACATTGCCTGGGTTTATCTGTGGACCAGCGACTTACCTGACACATAACTCCTCTCTAGTCAGGGTCTTCATATCAGATTCACTGAGGCGAATCTGTGAAGAAGTAAAACATTAATTTCATATTATGAAATTTCACATGACTGCAAATCACTTTTAGATATTTATACATAAAACATATAACTAATCAGAATACATACCTTCTTTGGAAGAGGCTCTTCGTTGGTCATCCTGGATTCTGAAAACGAAAAAGAATACATAATACTGTATCAAAAACTTAATTTACCGCAATCCTATCCTACGGCATGTGTGCTAAAATGACTGCAGAATGAATTCGGGTTACAGCACCGTAGGCTACTATACCGGTACCTACAGGGAAGCATCGGCTATCCCAAAGCAACATCAAGACAATGCCCTGACAGATATTAGCTAGGTGTTTGAAAGTTTCCACTCGAATAGACATACCGGTAGTTCCAAACGAACAGTTGTTCTGTAGTCAATAATAGTTCCTTGCATGTGTTGGCGCGGCCAGCGTGCTGATAACGATGTTTAAACCATCACGCCGCAAGTATAATGCTCTACTAACATATTTACCACCGGGTTTCACATGAGTGAAGCGTGTCTATTAAAGCCGCCTATGTATTTGCAAGTTATCCATGATACCCAATACCCACTACCGTATGCAGCGTGAAAATCTTGTCTGTTTTCGGCTTCTTGTGATCACAAAATGGCGGTGAAGAAAAAGACTCCCTCCCTATCGTTCCTTTTCCTGAAACTAACGGGCTCGTGGATACATTATTCCTGCCCTTCAAACACTTACCAGAACTGTTTCCGCGAAATCTTTCTGCAACTCTCGTTTTGAAAAACCAATGATCACACAGAAATGGTAACCGCTTCACTGTTCGTTATGTTATTAATTTAGACCGTGTTGTTCCGACACAGTCGCCATCATCAGTGCAGAAAGAAGAGATGGCAGGCAGCAGCACCCAATGCACGGTAGCCGTTGTGACCGCACTTGCCTTGTTGCTGCAGAGCACTGCCTCTTGTGAAGGGGCGGGGACTCAACATTATTTACATTTGATTATTTACTTTCTGTATATTCATTCATTCTGGATGTCTTTTGTGTTTATAGTTCATTTTCCGGTATTGGTTAAATATCTTACAACACATTTTTTTGTTTTTACAATTGAATGGTTCTAGATATTCAACCAAACATAAAGTTTTGTTTGATCTACATTTGCCTTATGCATAATATGTGTGCAACTTTTATAAACCTATGCGCTGAACGGACAACAATAGGAAATGCAATACAAAGGGATGGGCCCTTGCAAAACTACATCAGCACATTTTTAATAACTGGCAGTATTACACCGAATTTAATTAGATGTGTCTTGCTACATTGGCTACATATTTCCAGGCTCAAGAGTGGGCAAGAGTGGGATGTAATTACTCATTTTGTAAGTTGAACTAACTTGCGCTCACTGTGACGCACACCCCCACAAAGTATAAATGGTATGGTCGCGTTCGTCCAAGTTGATTTTCAAGGGCAGTGTTTGTGGATGAACGTGCGTCACTTCGTCCTGAGAGCAGTATGAACATGCTTACCAGACTTGGTCAAATACGCAGGTAAAGCTAACAAATATTTGGTTTAACGTGAGTTAAACATATTCTGTCTTAGCTAGTGTCCTTTTGAAAATAAATGGATGAACATGAACTTGTGTTAGAGCTAGCTAAATGCTACTGTAGCTTAGCAGGGTGAACTGCATGTGACGTTTGCTAGATCATGTAATACAACTGTAAAGGCTAAGCTAATCAACAGTTCATCCATCAATAATTATCGGAATTACTCATCTTTTACTTGACACTTAATGCAGAACGTGTTTATCATCCACATTTACAATAACATAAGTTATTGTAAAGTTGGTGAATATTTAACCCTAGCCTGTTCAACTGCTAGTAACTGCTTGCATTGCGATCAACTTACCTTAAGTATTTGGGAAAGTCTTCCTTTTATTTATGTTTGCAGGTGTGCAGCAAGCCTGAGCCAAACCATTAACCAGGTAGCTGCATCAAGGCAGAAGCACACCCTACCTGACCTGGCCTATGATTATGGTGCCCTGGAACCCCACATTAATGCAGAAATCATGCAGCTGCATCACAGCAAGCACCATGCTACCTATGTTAATAACCTGAACATAACAGAGGAGACGTATAAGGAGGCACTGGCAAAGGGTACAAACTGTACATGTCTAGTTGTCCTGTTCTCATGAGTCTTTTAGGAGCATGCACCTGTCTTCATATAAAAAAAAATTAAAAACAGTTGGAATACCGTAACACTACACACAACAGCGGGGTCCCAAATAGATGCTTACTGGCATGGGTGCCTATGTGTCTTGACAAATAAAAACAGGTCTCAATTAGAAGCCTGTCTGTTTTTTGGATGTAACTTATAAAACTTGAGCTAATTCTTGGATTAAACATGCATGTAAATTGCAATAAAGAAAACTAGTGGTAGTGATGTTGGGTAGGCTATGGTTGTTTTTATTTTATGGCTACAAAATATAAATGGTAATGCTAGTTTAACTTTTCAGTCTTTATACTTTACTGTAGGCAATGCTGAACATTGACTTGCTCGCAGGCAGCATGTGTGACTTAGTCCTCTGCGCAGATGTTTTGATAACAGTAACACAAATGAACAATCGCAAAAAGCTTTTAATTTATTGATTTAAACAAAGGCACAGGCTATTAATTGCAGTTTTACGGTATACACTTGTCATTATTGTACTTTTAAACATTTTATTTTCCTAAATGTGTTTTTTTTTTTTTTTAAGTAAGGTGTCCAGGCACTTCCATGATTTATTGCATGCTGTCCTCATTTGATGTTGGTTTTCTTTTATTACAGGAGATGTGACGACACAGGTTTCTCTCCAACCCGCTTTAAAATTCAATGGAGGAGGTCACATTAACCATACCATCTTCTGGACAAACCTCTCACCAAGTGGTGGGGGGGAACCTCAGGGTAAGGGATAAACTTACCAGACCTTTCTTGTTGGCAAATGTATTCTCATAAACCCTGATAACAACAATAGATCTCGTATGGGTGAGGGTTGTTTTATATATTTTTTTTTATGCAGTTGAACAATGCTATAGCATTGTATTTGCGTAAGTCCCGCTCTATCATGCAGGGGAGCTAATGGAAGCCATCAAGAGGGACTTTGGCTCCTTTCAGAAGATGAAAGAGAAGATGTCTGCTGCTACTGTGGCAGTGCAGGGCTCAGGCTGGGGATGGCTGGGCTATGACAAGGACAATGGCAGGCTCCGCATCGCTGCATGTTATAACCAGGACCCCCTGCAGGGAACCACAGGTCAGTAGCTCTGTCTTAATGGAGAATGTGTTTCTCTCTCATCTGGGGCCAGTGTATTACCTGCATGTGTTTTTCTGAACCTCAGGTCTCACCCCACTTCTCGGCATTGACGTATGGGAGCATGCCTACTACCTTCAGTATAAGAACGTGCGTCCTGACTATGTAAAGGCTATCTGGAATGTAATCAACTGGGAGAATGTCACGGAGCGTCTCCAGACAGCCAAAAAGTAGACTGAGCCACAAAATGTTCTTATCCAACCCCATTAAGTTTAGACATTAGGTTTGAGTCAAATGGTCTTTGCAAATATGCTTGATGTAAGCTTTGAAATGAGAACCTAATGATGAGAACCAGGTTGGTGTTTACCAACCTGATTGAGATGGTCAGTTGACCCTTGTGGAATAATTTGGGCAGTTGCACAATGTTCAATAATTTTGGTCTCTTTCCTGTAATTTATATGATCTTAATGTCAAACCTCATACATTTGGCAACAAGATAACATGACTCCTTCAAATGTATTTGCAAAAGTTTATTTTTATAATTACTTCTAAACCCACAGTACATCAGTGTACTAGTTATACCAATCTGCATCTGTTTTGTTTATACTGTAATATCTGTATGGGGTTAGGTAATCTATCAAAATTATTAATGTTCCAAATACAACTTTAAATTGCAGTGTTACTACTGGAGCAGTCTAAATCATGTCAGTGTTCTGTCCAGAAACCTTGGCTTTGCAGAAACATTCTATAATAAACACTAAGTTTTGTCACTGAACAAAGCTATTTTATTATCTATTATGCACTTGCTTGTGGTAACAAAATCACATTTTAAATGTAGCAACTTGATAACCAGCCCTGTATAGAATCCTTCTTTAATCTCCAACCAAAAGGTGGCAGTGTTTGCACATTTACTCAACCAGCCCTGTATAGTCCTCATTTAATCTACAACCAAAAGGTGTCAGTGTTTGCACATGTTGCACCTCTAGATTTATTTATATGCCCATAGACAACAATGTGCTCTTACAGACTTTCACAAAGGATTTTATTTTTTTTTCTTCAAGTGATCAAACATATCCAATAGCCACTATTTGCACATACAACACTAAAATATAGCATTTCCCAATTACACTGTATTAGAACATTGCTGCAGTGACTTCATTCCATGTTATAATTCAGACAGACAAATTTTAGCCTTTGCTCCAAAACCTCAGTCAGGAATTGGATATGCACATAATGTTTGTCTGTGTACAAATTAAGTATAATTGCGTTTAAGAGGGAAAATTCTACTCAAAATGAATCAAAATCCCTTCCAGCTGTATAGTTCTGTCAGTAAATGTTCCTTTTGTAATCAGTTGGCAACAGTTTGTATTCAAACCTGGAATTCCCTCCTTTTTTGTGGTGGCTGATAGGATGTGGCAGTGGATTGCTTGGTCAGTCAGGTAAAAAAGTTACTGTCTTGTAGGACAATTGATTATCACAATTTAGGTTTAATAATGGCCATATAGCTTTTGTCATGTACAATAGTATGCATATAATGATTTAATGTAATATCTCCATTAGGTCAGCAGTTATAGGTTCAGACAATTATCAATGCAGTCAAATTGGGTCAACTTTTAAAGTTACCCCTCCTGAGCACAACAGCTAAGCGGGAGACCATATCTTAATGAATGCATTATGTCTATTTCAGACTGGATGAGCCATCCGTGGCACAGGCTAGCTTGTGCTAGAATTGTATTATTAGAGGAAGTGATGACGGGCTGTTGGCATTACCAAAATGTCACATTTGGCACAGACAAGTAGAATTAATATTATAGCCGCTAGAGACACAGAAGTCACTGTTAACACAAGCTTTTCTGTGAGGGTGGTCTAGCCAGCTTTTAAAAACATAAGCCCCCCTATTTCTTATAGATGATGGCACGTCTAAATGTGGCTTACTCTTACTCTGTAAGCTTTGGGTGTGTCAAAAGTTATTTCCCTCTTCCACGACTCATAAAAAAGATTGTTAGTTTCTCCACTCTGCATGGGATGAAAGTACAATATGAGAAAAACATCAGTTTTGCTCTAATACCCCCCCCCCCTCATGTTTCTCTATCAAAACATCTACACACACATCTATTATCTTCATTGCAGTTCAACCTGGAAGTAGAATTTAATTTGGGAATCTTTGGACTGCTGTCACTAAATGTGTGTAAAGTTTGTATAGACAGAACCTTCGACACTGCATGCTGACAAAATGTGGTTAACATGACAAAGTGATTAAAAAAAAATCAGAATCTGACTGACTGGCAAATACTACTTGTTGAGCTGATTAGGAAAATTCCTGGGTTCCCTAGTCATGACATCTAGAATATCAGAGAAGTTTAAAACATCTATTCCATACATGGGAAGTATTAGGGAATATTACTTTTTTGGGTAAAATCAGGGAATTATGTTTACATGTTTACATTTTAGTTGCCATTCAACAAAATATATTCACATTAATTTTCAGCTTGTTTGTTTTTGCTATGCTCTATATTGAGATAGATATTTAGCTGTTCTTCCATTCAGTATATGTAATGAAAAATCCTATTTTTAATAAATGAAAGTCAAGGAAAAGTCAGGAAATTTTACATTTCTATGTATCTGTAATGTTTTGATCATGGTGTATTTGACTTTTGACTTGTGGCTATAGCAAAACATGGCTGTAATATTTGCAGCCAATGTGTGAGAGAGGCTAAAACATTTGGGGACTTTTCTATAGATTGAGCATCAATTTATGTGAAGTACCCATGTCTTTGATGCTTTAAACACAGGTTTGATCCAGGCCTCTGTGCAACACACCCTTGAGTTCAGCAACCATGTTGTGAAGTGCCTGACACAGCTATGTAATCCATTTGACACCCGCACACATGAGCATTAAGCATAAATGAGTGCGATTATGTGTTAGATTATCATCCAAATGGTCTCTTACATGCAGATGACTAACCTTCCCCATCTAATGAGTGTATCCTACCTACTGCTGAATAGCTATTTTGTTTGAATCAGACACCCAAGAAATCATCCTTCAAATTTGGGGTTTGGCCATGGGCTATTAGCCTGGCTCCGCCCGACTGCATTGCATTGCTCTAAAATCAAATTATTTTCACTTAAATTATAGTCTGGAAACCTTGTTCACATTAGCGTTCGCACAGCCACCCTGCTGGCGGTCCAATCAGGGTGGATTAGTGAGATGATGTTGAAGTAAAGCAGGTTTTGAAATGGTGGTAGAGCTAGATGAGGCGACCAAAACAGTTGTAGCGACACCAATTGGTTCAGCACTGTCCAGTAGTTAAAATATTAACCAGATGTCTACACCAAGCAGGAAAAAACAAGTGCCAACACTTCTCAATGGAGCATTACACCAGGCTAATGGGCTCTTAAACAATACAGTATGTAAACCTTAATGTGGGACATTCTGCTCTGACACAATAGCATTTATTGGACCATATTCTAAGCTGAGTTGCATCATGCAGACTGACATAACACAAATCTAAACTACATTGGATAGAAATACATTGCACACAGACATCAGACCTGACTGGATCAGATGTGAGCCCACCCTGATTAGGAATTTCAAATGTGAATTTGAACTCTCATTTGCTCAATGAAATAATACCACCAAAACACTTCTGTCTTGGCCTAGAGAAGACAACAAATGTCTGTCCTTGAATAACAACACTGTTAATGTTACACCATATTTTGAAAAAAAGGTGGTTGAGAGAAAATAACATACCGCATTAGAAAAACTAAGTATTATATTACTTACACTTCCTTGCTCTTTTGGCTGATGTTAGGTTGGATCTGTCTACACTATAATAATAACAAAAAAGCAAAAATTATACTTTGAGTTAGAGGCCTTAAGTATCACCTCCAGGAGGGGTGGATAGAGATAGATGGGATTGCCTTTGAAATCATATTCACAAAAGCTTTTCTGAGCCTCATAAAGACTATACTATAATGCAATTGAGGAGTGTAAATCAAGTTATATTGCTAATTTAGTCATTCCACAGGAACCACCTGTTGGATAGGTGAAATTTATAGTAGGCATTTACCTTCTGGCAAATCAGATACCAAAGTTGGAAGCTATAGAAATTCCTTAAATATGAACATGCAAGAGCCACTGCCATTTTTTGCATTTTTGCTTTCTCAGCACATTTTTAGACCGTTGTAGTGGGGAACCCACGCCTGTGCTTGCCCTGGCTGTGAGTGCTGCCATCCCATTTGCAGTGGAAAATGGACAGCAATGGCGTGTCAACACAGGAGTTGTAAGACTTTCCAGCACTGGCCCTCTATTATTCCTGGCAAAGCAGGGCAATGGAACATAACAACGGGCACCCGCTTGGTTCAGTGCCTGAGCCAAAGTGCTTTAAGGAGGAGCTCTTCACTGGGCCAGGAGGCCCAGGATCTAGATGTTTCTGTAGAGAGGTATAAAACATACGTACTTTCAACAATTTATATTTAAATGGGCCTATAAACAAATGTAGTGTGAGCTATTGGATCTGTTGGTGTGTAGCCTTTGTTAATGGACTGCATTTATATAGTGCTTTTCTAACCTTCCAGCCACTCTAAGCGCTGTACAGCATAGCCTCACATTCACCCATTCACACACAGATTCAGAGGCAGTCTGGGTGTCCATGCAAAAGAACGGTAATTGTAGAGTTGTTGAACTGTGAGATATAAATTCATTACATCTGGTTATAAAAATAAACTGACAAGCTTTTGAATCATTAGTAAAGTCAAAGGCCATATCCAGAGCCAGGTAAAGTAGAGAGAGTAGCGCTATTCACCCCTCAAAATAGTTCCTGGAAGTTAGCCGAAATACTAAAAGTACCCTATAAATTCTATTTTAAATGTAAATCGGTGCATTTATTGACTACTAATTGACAA
>JAODLL010000017.1:1265860-1282031 GCA_026546735.1 Forbesichthys agassizii
GTTTTGCTGTTTGTACGAATTGTTTTGAGAAATGTACACGCTGGTTTGCAACTGTTGAGAATGAATCGAAAAATGTAAAAAAACTGTAATGGTTAGCAATACATATTGTTATGTTGTTACATAACGGTCTCTCTCCTCTGTGACGCCAGGACCTGCCAGAGAATGAGCTTCTCCACCCCCCTCTCAACATCCGGGTGGTGGACTGCAGGGCGTTTGGCCGCTATACCCTGGTGGGCTCCCATGCTGTCACCAGCCTGAGACGCTTCATCTACAGCGCCCCGGACAAGACCTCCAACAACTGGGCCACAGCAGGTGCAACACCCCAGCTGACCCATGTTGAGCAGAGTGTTATTCACATAGTCTCATTATTGTGTTTCCTAAGGCCCAGGCTTACTTTCCGCATCCACGAAACGCGGAGGTCCGCACGGCCTTTCCGCGCAGACTGTCCGTGCACCTCCAAAATGTTCTGTCTGTACGGATATGTGCGCTTTGGCCGCGCATGTGCGACAGACTGAAGCCCACTACAGATGGATGTCCTTCTGAGCTTACAAATGAGTGTTTTAGGCGTATACAAATATTATTTTCAGCAAATATCTTAATTATACCAATGTTGTTCACCGGAAACTATGTGTGCACAAAAAAATCATAGTTATGAATATCGCTAATTCCAAAGCACTTTTATATGTATACAGAAATAGCCGATGCGTCCGAGTAAAGTATTCTTGGAACAGCCCAAGCGCTCTACCGTGCCTTCACACTCACAATCCCTGCTTTAGTATGCTGTTCCATTAAGAACATCCGGCTGCCTTATTTATATATATTTAGTCCACAAAGATTATTTAAAGGGAAAATGTTTATTCCTGAGCAAATCTTGGTTTCCTCTAATTCTAAACTATTTCACATTCTAATCATTTTTAAAAGTGTAACTGCACCCTAAAATGTGTTTTTTTGAGCTGTAAATGAAGTAATAGGATTGATCTGTGATGAGACACATCAATGCTGGGGTTGATATTGACAACATTTCATAAAAATAATAATTTTATCTTCTTAAAACAGGACCACACATCATATCCGTTATAACTCTCCCCAGGACCTGGCTGGTTTTCATCGGTATACATTTACTCTGATGATGTACACTCATACATCATCAAATTAAAATGTTAACATTCATCTCAGCCCCTCCCGACCCCTCACTCCCCTCACAAAGTTGTAGTGGGTGGAGTCAGGCTCAGCGCTGGGGTGCAGTTACACATAATTCATAGTGTTGTTTTTAAATATGTATTAGCTTTACTCAATGGCATCACGATTTGAAGGCTAAAATAACACTTTTCTTTTTACAAATGTTATTTCACAAAGTCCCTTGAAACTGTGTGAAACTATTACTATTACTATTGCTGTGAAACTATACTATACTAAACCTGACATTTATGCTTTTTACCCATACAAACATCCCTACATATCCCCTGCTTCATCCACCAACACACTGCTCTTTCATTTATTTCTTCCATCTCTCCATTTCTGCATATTCTGACCCTCCCTTCCACCTACCTATGTCTTTCCCTTTGCTCCTCGGGCTCCGCTCAGCTAAGCTAATGAACGGCTACATGGTGCTTGCCAACGGGGGCTCCCATTCTCGCTCCTCACCCAGCCTGTGCTCCCGTACCCTGTCCCACACCCTCTCTCGCCCCGCAGGTGACGTGGTGGACCACGCCGACCCCTCGGTCCGAAAGGTGGACACAGTGGTCAAGCTGGATGCCGTAAGAGCATTTCTTAAGGGTTTGTGGGTGGTCATGCGCAGTACATTTCCCACTAATAATGCGGTGGTATATATAAAGGATGAAGGACATCTTTCTATTATACATAGTGTTTGTGCTTCATATGTATATCATCTGTTGTCTAAATGGTTCTCTTTATCTTATGTAGGTTGTATGTACGTATCTTACATTTCTCTTATATATCCCTTTCAATTATTTTACATTCTGATCCCCCTTTACTGGACTAAGCTACAGCCTCATCCATAGAAGAGAAACACCTAAATATAGTAGAGCTTTTAATGTCATCGGTTGAATGAATGGGTCCAAGAGAAAAATTGTCAGAATGTAATTTCTTCATTGTCTATAGGTCTAAATATAATTTGAATGGAAGCTTTTTGTATTCTTGCAATTTCATATACCTCATGTAGTACCTCCAAGTACCACTAGGGGGAGGATCTGTACACCGATTTTAGAAACACTGGTCTATACTTAGAGGCATACATTCTATGCTACTAACCCACTTACTTAACCATGTGTTATTTTGTGGCCACAACATCTCCCTCTCTTGGCCAAAGACATCTGATGCGGTTGTAAAAGTGGACATGGTAAGCTACAATGTCCAGTAAATGTGGTCTTGCCTGAATGTACCAGAACCCCCTGAGCCTTGCTGTTATCTGAACAGAGCGAGGAGGAGAATGAAAAGGAGAAGAAAAAGAAGAAGAAGAAAAAGAAGGGAGAGTTGGAGGAGGAAGACGAGACAGACGAGAGTATGCTGGACTGGTGGTCCAAATACTTTGCGTCAATAGACACACTCATGGAGGTTGGTTATTCTATTCCCGGGGTGGGGAATCCTGATCCTGGAGGGCCGCTGCCCTAAATGTTTTAGATGTTTCCCTGCTACAACACACCTGATTTTAATGAATTAGTTAGAAGCCATTCATATGAATCAGGTGTGTTGGATCACATCGCATTTATTATTGGTTCTTTTGACTATATGCAAGACAGATATCAGTCAATTTGAAGCATAGCTCAATCCTGTAACTGTGACGGTCTGGGTCCCTGTCAAGGACATGACTGTGCTGTGTTAACATGTAACAAGCCCTTCGAACAGGCTATTAACTGTTATGTGATGCTGTTGGCAGATGTTAAAAGCTCAGGAGGCAGCTCAGGCTGAGGCAGAAGAACGAGAGGACCTGGAGATTGCAGCTGAGGGAGCAGGTATTGGAGGCTATACAGCCAGTAATGCATGTATGTCCGTTTGGATTCAGTTGCTGTTCACTTTTAGAATGTAGAATAAGGGTGATGGGTGTTAAGTACTTTAAAAGAGAATTTGAGTTGTTCTAACAGTTTTCAAACATAGTCAGCCGTATCGGGATGACTTTCTTGTTTTGGGGTATGCTATATACATAATGATGAGACATAATATAAGATTGTCCCTTAAACATGTAGTTAAAGGACATGTAAATAACACTTTAGGTATATCTGTCTCTCTGGCTCTCTGACAAGCCGTTGTATTGCTTGTGCATTTGCAAGAGGGTTTCAGTGGTGACATCGTTGGCAAGCAAAAGCTTTCAATGTGTTTCCTGCTTCTCCACGCCTTCATCTGTGGTCCATATTACCATTACCATTTACCTAAGAGCAGTGGTTCATCTGTGGTTCATCTGTAACCACAACATGACTTGACGTTCTCCTCGCCAGCATGAAGTCACAGCTTTGTACAACATGAAAGATGATACTGAATAGATCAAATGAATGTGCACCTAAAACGCACACACATTTCTAATAATAATAATAACTAATAGTGAATGTAAAATTGTATAGTAAGTTACTGCTTATTCTCTATTAAAGACCCCTCCACTTTGTTTTGTGTGTGTGTGTGTGTGTTCACGCATGCACAAGCATGTGTGTGGGTAGGTGGGTGGGGGGAAGAAAATATTGTCATATATCATGTCAGTGGTAGCACTCTAGAGATGCTACTCTTTTGACTGGTGTATACTATAATACCCATTCAATAAAATAGTATTAACACTGGGAAGCTAATCTGAAGTGGGGAGGGGGGGGGGGTTACATTATTACAAATGATTCAAATCAGAGCAATGGAACAGCCTTGGTGTCCAGAGAGACGTCCCCATCAACATCCATGTTGATTGACATTTAGAGTGCTGTGTGCATCTCCGCTCCCTCATCCCAACCCACCGTCCCCTTCCACCTCCTGTTTGCCTGTCTGTCTGTCTGTCTGTCTGTCCATCACTGCTTGGCCTGCTGGTCAGACACCAAACCTGATGACCTTTCCATGAAAGGCTCCAAGGCCAAGGAGAAGACCAGAGACAAGAAGTCCTCGAGAGACAAGAAGAAGACTCACAGTGGAGACAACGCTGAGAGAAAACATAACAGAGCTAAAGTGGACGAGCTCGTGGTGAGTACATTACACACGCACACGTGCGCGCACACACACACACACACACACACAGAACAAGCATGGAAAACCCCACAGGCATAAACAGACCTGTGTTTGTGTTCAAATTAGCAAATGCTTTGCTTGCACACGGTATTTGTGGGCTGTCTTTTAAAGGTGTTCGACAAAGAGCTGGAGACTGAGTTTGGGAACTTTGAAGACTGGCTTCACACCTTCAACCTGTACAGAGGCAAGGCAGGCGATGACGACGAACACGCCCAAGATGATGACAGGATCGTTGGCCGCTTCAAGGTGGGGCTGTGTCAGTTATCCTTGAAGCTACTTAGCACCAAGCTCCACCACCAAAAGTAAATGTTGCTCTAATTGTACTTTTACACAATACTTTCCTTTTCCCAGGGGTCTTTGTGCATGTATAAACTACCTCTGTCCGAGGAGATCACGAGGGATGCAGGGTTCGATCCTAACATGGGAATGTTCCAGAACATTCCCCACAACGACCCAATCAATGTCCTTGTCCGTATCTACGTGGTCAGGGTGAGGAACCCACGTAACCACGGTTATTGAACAGTGCAATACACTACATGGGCCCGGTCTTATGTGTGTCTTTGTGCAATATGCAGGCGACAGATCTTCACCCTGCAGATATCAATGGGAAGGCTGATCCATACATTGTCATCAAACTGGGCAAGTCGGAGGTCAAGGACAAAGAGAACTACATTTCCAAACAGCTGAACCCTGTCTTTGGCAAGTAAGTAATGCGTCATTAGTTTTTATGGTTGATTTTATTTCAAACGTTTCATAAGGAGGTTCCCTTTGTGGTGTAAAGTAGCATTACAAAAATCAAAGAAAATGTTTGGATTCGAAAGCGCACGTCCCTCGCAACCCTTTCTGCTGCACACGTTCTGGTTGCGCTAGAACCCAACTGTGCCAAGCCAATCCTGCTTGCTCCCACACCTGGACTGGTGTGAGCCCCCTCATGTTCCATTGGTATTTCCCACCCGTCTCCCTCACAAGGTCATTTGACATCGAGGCCACGTTCCCCATGGAGTCCATGCTGACTGTGTCGGTGTATGACTGGGACCTGGTGGGCACCGACGACCTCATAGGAGAGACCAAGATTGACCTGGAGAACCGCTTCTACAGCAAGTACAGAGCCACCTGTGGCATCAGCTCCACCTACTCCGTGTAAGCACCGGTGGACATGGAAATGTTACGCTGGTGGTGTAGTACATTGTTACTGGATGTGTAACTATGGTGTATTCACCACATGATGTCTTACTGGATGTATTTGTTTTCATCACTATTATTAGAATCAATTACAGTACTGTACTGTATATCTTACCATGCTTTGCTACTCTGGCCTACTGACATCAGCCATGGATACAACATATGGAGGGACCCTATGAAGCCCAGCCAGATCCTGCTTAAGCTGTGTAAAGAGGGAAAGCTTGACGGACCTCACTATGGGCCGGGAAGCAAGGTGAAGGTGGCCAGCCGCATCTTCCAAGCACCTACGGATATGGAAGATGAAAATGGTGAATACACAGGGAGCATTAAAAGTGTAACACTTCCATCGATAAGACCAAGCCATTCGTATATAACTCCGGCTCATACTGCCAAATCCCTCCTCTCCTTTATTTTAATGCAGTTTGACGATCAAGGTCCCAACATAGCCCACAATAACAATGTAATTTAAAAGTGAATTTAAGACAGGGTCTAATATATTCATCATTTTAGCTTGGAGTTGACAACAACTAACTGCTATCCTATCTATGCCCCATCTGTGAAGGGGTTATCTGTCACTGATGCTATTTCTCTTAATCTCCTAGGTCTGAAAAAACAGACCGAGGAGCATCTAGCGCTGACTGTGTTGAGACACTGGGAGGAGATTCCCAGAGTGGGCTGTAAGCTCATCCCTGAACACGTGGAGACCAGGCCCCTGTTCAACCCTGACAAACCTGGCATTGAGCAAGTACGGAGCTCTACCACTTGTGTTATGACTCGATGTAGCAGCTACTGCAGGCTTCACTGTAGTTATTTGTTTGCTGTGTGAACCACAGGGTCGAGTTGAGATGTGGGTGGATATGTTCCCAATGGACATGCCCGCTCCTGGACCGGCCATTGACATATCGCCACGGAAACCAAAGAGGTACTAGTAGGTCCAGACAAGTCGACTGAAAGCACCCTAATCTTTCTCCAGCTATACGATTTGCTTTGTTTCAAATATCAGTCTGGGAACCCTCCATTGTAGTGACAAATATGTGTCAGTCAAGTCATCAGAAGGTGATTGGACCATCGTCAACTAATCACAAGATGATCTTTTTCAAAGGAGGCTCATTGGCTGGCGGTTGGTTAGCTAGCTGATGTGGTTTTAATACACAGTTCTCGGACTAATGTATAAAACAAAATAAATCATACATGCGTTGCTTGCTAATCAGTTTGGTGAGGATCTATTGACTCATGGTAATGTAACAGCAACCATTTCTGCCACACTTGTTTAAGTTCCTCGGTTTTGTTAACAGATAGTCGGTAGTTTTCTCCCCAGGTTAAGTTAACGGTGAGTCTACCTTCCATAGATTTCAAATGCTGCATATCCACCAGCAGTTCAACATTGTGTGTGTTCCTTCCTATGCCAGATATGAGCTCAGGGTGATTATTTGG
Source organism: Forbesichthys agassizii (assembly GCA_026546735.1). NCBI lineage: Eukaryota > Metazoa > Chordata > Actinopteri > Percopsiformes > Amblyopsidae > Forbesichthys > Forbesichthys agassizii. The sequence goes on from JAODLL010000017.1 coordinate 1,272,692, forward strand.
AATACAGACGAAGTAATACTGGAGGACGATGATTACTTCACTGGGGAAAAGTCCAGTGACATATTTGTCAGGGGGTAGGTACAGTGGGACGCGGTGGCAGCGTCTCGTCCCGCGGGTGCTGCGTGGGTTTGTTTGCCGTTTTAATCATTATTTTGTTTTTGTTTTGTTTCCATTTTGTTTTCCTGTGTGCGTGTTTGTGCATCCTGTCTTTCTGTCGTCCCCTCTCTCTCCTCTGGTCATTGCTGTGCCGTGATCTAGCTTTGAGCTTCGTGTTATTATTTGGAACACTGATGACGTAATTCTAGAGGACGATGCTTTCATGACAGGAGAGAAGATGTCTGACATCTATGTCAGGGGGTAAACACAACACACAATTCCATCGCATGGCTCGTACAACCTTCCCCCTTCCCCTTCCTGCTACTACCCAATCCCAGTCTTCCTTCTCTTCCTCCCTACCTTGACCGTCCAATTGGCACGCAGTCTCGCTTGGACACGACCTGTCTGTTAGCACGCAGTAAGCGAATGCTAGCCTCGAATGTGTCAGAACCAAACCAGATAATCTTTAGAGTAACAATAGTGACGTATAAACAAAGTGTTATTCTCAGTGTGGTACACAAATATTTAGACGGGGTTTATTTTTATTTATTTTTTGACTATAAATCTATTCATGTCAAATAAGGTTTGTGGTTTGGTTCTGTGTTGCCATTGTTGTTTGAAACTACACGACATGGTGTGAAGAAGAAGAAAAGGAAAATGGTTCTTGCATGTAACAGTTTATAATGTGCATGTGAGAGTCAGACTAGCTTTAGATGTTTTCGGCAGTGTGAAAGAAATAAAAATGAACATTGATAATTAATCCCAGATTCAGCTATTTCATTTTGATTATTGATTTTTTTATCTTTCCTCTCTTCCTGCTTATTTTAGCCACGCCTTCTTTATTTTGTGCTACTGGCATCTTGATGTCACCTCACTGGCTTTGCCAAAAACACTCCTCGATTTGTGTTATAAGCGTAACCTTCCGCCCTATGTTTGAAAGGCAACTATAAACAGTGGTATGGGTGGCTGTGGGGAGAAGAGTGGAGATGGACAGTATGTGCTTGCTGTAGGAGTATTATGGAGCAGGAGACGAATGTAATGTGAGCTACCCAACACTGAGTTCAGAGGGTCATAGGTCAACCAAAATAATGTTTTTTAAATACTGGTTTCACCCACAGGGGTAATTCCAAACACAAATCAAGGAGGGTGCTATTAAGTCAGTGAGATGACCTTCAGTAGAACTCCCTGCAACCTTAATTACAGCTCTCTACACTAAACCATTTAGTTGATATTTTCAACACATTTTTGGAAGTGAGACAATAGCTTCACTCCTCCTGACGAAAGAAAGACAGTCTTACTCATCTGTTAATGAAAGATCTCCTGCTAGCACAGACTTTAAGACGTTTTAATAACAATCTGCTGTTTATATCTGCATTCTCAAATTAAGTAATTATATTAATGTGTGAAGCACAGCTTTATAACACTTTTAATGATTTTTGCTAATATCTCCTCCTTTGTGTGAGCATGCCACCTGAAAACAATGTCAGCTTCCAACACCAAATCAGATACATTTTTCCAATTCAAACGACTATTGCATAGCCGCATGTGCAACACCACAAATCTGATTTGTTCTTTGGAAGTTTCATTGTGTATTTCTAAATATTTCAACATAATTTAACTTCTTAAACAAATGTATAGCCCCTGTACACCGACATGAGTGTTGTTTCTGATAAGACCTCAATTGAAGTTGGGTCAATGCATGCTTCAAAATGGATGAGGTCAGTATATTACATACTGTAGACCTACTCAAATTAACCACATGCAAAGAAGGGGTCAGTTGTGACTAAACAGACTTTTGTAGTTCGTATCCCTTATATTAATGTATACATGTTTTGATCATCCATCTGCCTTAACTGGAAAGCACTTTGGGTCAACATCTGTTGTTTTTAAATATGCTGTAGATGTAAAAGTGATTTCACATAGCAGTCAGGGTGATGTCAATCAAACAGGACTGTACATGCCCACACAAGAGGTCTAATCAGCAACACCTGAGTGGGATTCCAGGGCTTTTATTCAATGTACATGAATCATACAAACGTGTTAAGCACCCGTTACACTGACATTCTACTGTGCATGAGACACAACATGTACTTAGTCCTCAAATCTCACCTATGACCCTTGACCTCTATGTGGCCTTCCCACGCAGGTGGCTGAAGGGGCAACAAGAAGACAAGCAAGACACTGACGTCCACTACCACTCATTGACGGGCGAGGGCAATTTTAACTGGCGTTTCCTTTACCCTTTCGACTATCTCATGGCCGAGGAGAAGATCGTCATGTCAAAAAAGGAGTCCATGTTTTCTTGGGATGAGACGGAGTACAAGATCCCGGCTCGCCTCACGATGCAGGTCTGGGACGCTGACCACTTCTCAGCGGACGACTTCCTGGGTTAGTGACCTGTTTCACCTGATGGAGCCAGCTAAGTTATATATTATTAGTTTATACTGTATGTGATGTCATAGTACTGTATGTTATGGTATGATAGACATGTGTAAACTCACCATGCACAAAGATACACTATGTCAAATATGTTGCAGCTACAATGATTCAACCATACAGTAGATAGCTCATGCTGCTGTAACGTGGCTGATTAGCTGGCATGACACTTTCATTTACGTAAACATTAAGTGAATACTAAGGAGAACTTTAAGTGAATTGATGTTAATGTATTACTCAGTTATTTACTGAGTTGGGTTTGAGTAAAATAACTATCTCCACTGGCTTGCAGGTGCGATTGAACTGGACCTAAATCGGTTCCCTCGAGGTGCAAAGACTGCCAAGCAGTGCTCCATCAACATGGTCCGCAGTGACCATGAACTTCCCACCATTTCCATCTTTAAACAAAAGAGGGTCAAGGGCTGGTGGCCTTTTGTGGCTCGTGACGAAAATGACGAGATGGAACTCACGGTAAGACAACATACAGTACGCAGTGCATCCATATACACACACATGAACTGTTCTGAATACAAAAGACCCAATGAAAAACTGCGTTGTGTCGCCTGCTGATTGTGTGCTGTCTTTGCAGGGTAAAGTAGAAGCTGAGCTTCATCTGCTGACAGCTGAGGAGGCAGAGAAAAGCCCTGTTGGTTTAGGACGCAATGAGCCTGATCCACTGGAGAAACCAAAGTAAGGCCGCGTTCAGACGTAACCTATTTTTTTGATTATAAGCGCTGGCCTGGGCATTTTTCATGAAGAAAAAAAAAAGCAACTCATACGGTTGTTACGGTTGTTATGGGAAACACCAGGTCTCACTACGCACTTGAAAAAGCGTATGACGTAGGGTGTTTTCTTCTGAGATGTTGAACTTTTCTCAACTGAAAGATTTGCTGCCAATGGCGCTTTAAAAAACACGGTCCGCTTCATAGGGTTATAATGTAAAAAATAGGCTGACGGCTTCCAAAAAGAGGCTAAGTCGGAACGCGGCCTAAGACGTTCACGTGATTTCAGTCAGAAGTCACACATACTTCTTCTGGCCAGAGGACTCAAGTCACTTGACTTAATATTGTCTATTTGGCTGAGGCTCTACTGTAGACTTTGTTTTGTGACATTTACTTGAAGCTTGACTGCTGACTCTTATATCAAGGATGGTGTAGAACAGCCGCGCTACTCTCTATTACGCTGCTTGTCTTAAAATACTCATTCTCACATCGGGAAAAGCAGTAAGGGAAAAGCGTGGGAGGGAAACAAATCCTCAAGCCTGTTGTCTAGATCATTGATATCCAGCTGAGGTTTTGTTCGACCTCACAACATCACCGTTACACATCTCACGCTTTCCTATTCCGGTCATCTCTCTCTTTCTCTCTCTCTCTCTCTCTCATTCTGTTCTTCTGTTCTCCCCTCCTCTTCCTATAACTTTGTCTTTTACGCATGAAACCCATGCATTTTTACCCTTTCATCCTCTACTCCTGCCCTTCCTCCGAAGCCGCCCTGACACCAGCCTCGTGTGGTTTCTGGGCCCCCTGAAGTCCATCCGTTACTTCATCTGGCACAACTACCGCTGGCTGATCCTCAAGCTCCTGGGTCTGATGCTACTGCTGCTAATGCTGGGGCTTTTCCTCTACTCACTCCCGGGCTACCTGGTCAAGAAGATGCTGGGGGCCTGAGCCACTGGTAGCCACCCCGACTCTACCTGCCTCTCTCTCTCTCTCTCTCTCTCTCTCTCTATCTGTCTCTTTTCTTCTCTCTGCTAGTTAAAATACCCCTGTCTCTGTAGTGTCCACTGTTATGTTGCACTTCGGCACCACCCACATCCCCACTATTAGAACAGCACCACATTTCCACCAGTGGCATGTAGCTGGTACTACACTGGTCTCCTCCACTGTTCCATTTTCACCAGTGTCGCTGTGCCATGGTGTATCCCTGTGCTATTGCGCCGCACTGTGACCGGAGATACTATGACACAAGCAAGCGCGTGCAAGCGCGCGAATGAGAAGTGTAGCGTTGCGTTACAACCATATAGTTCTATGGTTACAACAGGACATTTTAGTGAAAGAATGGGTAATACACATCCTGGCTTTTTTGACTCATTTGAATTGGCTGATCATTTCTCCACCCATCCTCTATGTCCCTCCCCCGATCCCTTCCCTCTAGTCGGCCAGACACCACCTTCCTGTGGTTCCTGAGCCCGCTGAAGGCCATCCGCTACCTGGTGTGTAACCGCTACAAGTGGCTGATCATCAAGCTGGTGCTGACGCTGTTGCTGGTGATGATGATAGCCCTGTTCCTCTACAGCATGCCGGGCTACATGGTCAAGAAGCTGCTCGGTGCCTGAGGGTGGGAGGGTTGGGGTGAGCCCCGTCTACCCCCACCCAAAGAGAACAGACAGTGTGCAGACCTATTAGCCATGCGTATGACGGCGATACTCCGTCGTACACATGGCTCATGATGACATCTGCTCTAATCATCTAAGGACTTGTCCCCGAGTCATAAAACTAACTCTCTGATAAAGTACCAGTCACACAGAAACACTCAAACAATAAATATTTGTTGTCCAACCAGTGACACTTCTGAACTATTAACCAGTTGGCTGAGATAAACCACACCTAAGCTTTTTTTTTCCACAAGAAATTTTACTTACTTGGGAAAGACTCTTCATGTATGTTGTTATACTGCTTTTGATTTACAGAATATATGTATTTAAATAAGAGCAGCATATTCATGCATGAAAATTTGATTCTCTATGCGATGCTGTAGTCTAGAAATCCTCTTTCATTACTGCTTCAATTGATGTGATTGATATAGAATACACTAACAATATGTTTCTCAATTCTAAAGTTCCCCTTTTGCTTGCAGTTTTTGCACACTAGTATAAATATAAAGAAACACAAACACAGATTTTATATTTTCCTAATTGAATAACTAAATTATTGGGACTGTAAAAAATTTGAAGTTATTATTATTATTATCATTATCATTATCATTATTATTATTATTATTATTATTATTGAAATTATTATACAGTAACCTTGCTAACATATTGCTTTACCACAGCATCAACCCAGATGGACTAAAGTAGGTTAGACGGTTTGTTATGAACTCCATGTACTACTGTAGTAAGCACATGGACGGTATAAGCACAAACCTGATAGACCTTGTATTTTACAAATAACTTGCAATCTTGATGTACTACTCGAAACAGAACAAAATAAATGCTAAGAATTTCTGGCACATTTTTTTTTTTTTTGTCTCAGGTCTGGTCTCAAAAATAACCCATGCTAATATTGTACTTGCTATTTAACTCAAATGTGTAGTTTTAAGAGGGCAATACGCATGCATTTGTTTGTTCTGAACTGAGCACTTTTGTGTGTTGGCATGACTATCTGTACACTAACCAAATCACAATCCAGTCTTTGATGTAGGAAACAATGTGACATTTTCATGTTGTAAACAACTTAAAGTTATAAGTTAACTTGAGTTATAAGATGGGGATAAGAGGCCTCGGTTTAAACTCTGAAGCTTTACAAATGGAAGCATTTGCAGTGTCTCTTGCCTGATTTTCACTGCCCTTGTTTGACCTGTGTTTCTGACACATTGTTTTGTGATTATGTTTTCCGCTGAGTAAGAATGAATATCATGTTTGCACTAAACTTGCCTGTTTGTATGAAAAATATGTGTATTTATATTGGTTGAAATGTGTGCAATATTTATTTTCTGTCTGTTTTCTTAGTGATTTGAAATAAAGTAAATTCAATTAAAACAATTTAGCACATTTGTGTTTAGTAAGTTATCTGGTTTCAGTCCAGAGAACAATATTCAGTTGTATATTTTGCACATTTAAACATATCCAGAGTAAATATTCTAATATCAAGCAATGGCAGGGTAGTATAGTGGTCTGGATTTTATACTCCTAGACAAAAGGTAATGTGTTAAAACCCCAGAGTTACCTGTAATATCTCTTAATTTTATTTTAAAACGAAAATGTAGATGTATATGTAGAAAGGTATTAAAACAATGAATTTCAGTTTATTTCCCCGTCCCCTGCTGGAGGGCAGTGGTACTGCATGGATGGATCAAATAATGTATTTTAGGTTGGTAATATCTTGACCTGACCCCTGCATAATCTTTAATTATGTCTATGTGCAGCCATCTCAAAACAAGCATGTTGCGGCTGCTTAGCTCAATGAGTTATGTATCTACTAGGTCTGGAGGAACTACAAGTTGCATTGTATTCTGCTGCTGCTGTTCAGGGTCTGCTCTTCATGGGCATTCAACATTTGCATAATTTAAACGTCAGAAAATCACAGTATTCACACATTCTAGGCTACAACATTTGTAACATTAACATAGCAGCAGACAGCTAATTTTTATGTAAATAACCTATATTGCATTCTGAGAAAGATCACACTCCCTTCGTGTTTGTAAACGAGATCCTCTGTCTGGTTGCACATGCATTTAAATGCATGAACGTGTGCATGTCATTTGTTTTGGTTTGAGATTGTGTTTAGTGTTACATAGTGGCAGAAAAAATCCCATACATACAGTAGTTCGACAAAAGGCATTTTGATTGCCTCTGGAGTCGGGACCATCGAGGTTATGCTATTGTGTAGACCTGAACCTATTAATTCAACTGTTCAATTAGTGACTTTGAACCAAGTGTCATCTTTGACACTTTTTTAGTGTTTTATAAACTTTCTCGCAGTTGCAGATTTGAAGAGATTGAAAAAAAGATGGACAGGTGTCCAAAAGTGACTTGCTGATAAAAAGTGATAAGGTCAGTTTCAAGAAAGACTGGTGAGTTTTTTTGTTTTTTTTAACATATGGAAAGGAATTACACTAGAAAAGCATTTATAGTTATAACTGTCCTTATATAACAAAAAATAAGAGTTGAGATGGGTTAAGTACTGTACTATAATCATAGTTAAAGGGCATGCTGATCTGGGCAGCTCCCATCTGTTCTAGGCAGAATCTATGTTCAGCACATAACACACTACATGGCTTATCTATTTTGTACATGTTGAAACCTACTGGGGAAGCACGCAAACATTTACAAGGTAAATTGGTATGTGAGAAATCTTTTCCACATTATTTCTCACACATACATCTGATGTTGGACAATTGTGACAGAAGAGGGGCCTCCCATTTGGTATGTACATTTTCATTTTTCTTGCTGGTTGAAGTTGCTTAAAAATGTAAAAAGTAAAAAACATGAATATACTGTAAATACAAATCAAAATTTGACCAATATTTATCACCTTTAAACTGTTTAGTATATATTTTGCGTTTAATTTCCAGGTTAACTTTGATGTTTACAGTATAATAATATAACATTAAAAATTATTTTCTTATTTTATTTATATCGTAAATTATTACAAATTATCCCAATTTTTATTTTTGCTTTGTTTGCAGATATTTATATGCTTGGTGTTTTAATAATTTCTTTCAGCTTTCAATGTGTTCAATATCTTGGCTGTAATTATTTGAACCCCCTGTAAGAAATAATTAATGTAACTGTGTGACTGTGCTGACATGGTCAAGAGTATATCTGCATATTATGTTCCAATATATTATTATTTCTCAAAGAGAACATCATTTGAATAATATATTCATTACCTCTCAGAAACATTCTGTTGTGTATTGGCACTAGCTCAAGGCACAATTTGGCTGGTTTTGATAAGAAAACGTTGGGTGGTGAAACCAACGTCATCGTCTTTTTAACTCCTTATCTTTAGGAAAGGGTTGCCCTTCAATGTGCAGCAACACTTTAAATATTTAAAATCTTGAAATGTGACTGGACTGGTATTGTAACAGTAATTATTATGATGAACCTTATTGCTATTTCACATGTTGTGTGCATCATTGGGATAAGCACTTAAATCAGGAGTAGGCAATTATTTTCACATGGGGGCCACATTGAAAATGTCAGAACATTGCATTAACCAACATGCAAAAACATTTTAAAATTAAACACAAAGCAGCTAACTTTGTTAACGTATACATGTTTATGCATAATAGGCTATTCCTTAGCAACACCATTTTCAGTTCATTTTAATGTATTTTTTAAGCAGCAGTAAATTAAGTAACATTATGCAGAGCTCGTCAAGTCATTTTATGTTGTAATATTATTTTTTAAATGTTTGCTGTACCATCATCATGTACTGGCAGGTCGGGTAGAATGTCTCAAAGGGCCACATCTGCCCCCAGGGCCTGACTTTGCCCACACCTGACTTAAATGGTGCTTTATAGTGTTTACAGTACAGCTGGGTATGCTTTTCATTTTGTTAGACTTTAAATTTTGTTTTACTACGACAGTTCCATAATATAATTTCACATAATAATCGGTCATGATGCATATTATCTTAACCCATAGAGGGCATCATGTCTCAATGTCCTTGATTAAATGCCCCTTCAGACTTCTACACATATAATAGTAGCAATATAATATAGTATAATATAATATAATATAATATAATATAATATAATATAATATATTGTTAAACTGTTTTCCTTAAAATTCCAATTCACAACATTTACTATTAACATTTCACTAAGGCAAAGTAATTGTTGTCCTATTATTATTGTCTTAAGGTTTTCCCAAAATAATACTTACAGTATAATGGAAAATTTAACATAATACATGTAATATACATCCTAATATACATCCATATGAATTTAGATTGCCATTTTTATCAGGATTAGTCCATCCATCCATCCATCCATCCATCTTCATCCGCTTATCCAGAGTCGGGTCGCGGGGGCAGCAGCTCCAGCAGAGGACCCCAAACCTCCCTTTCCCGAGCCACATTGG
>JAODLL010000017.1:1290846-1301691 GCA_026546735.1 Forbesichthys agassizii
AGAGCGATTTATTATACCCCCCCCCCCCCCAAGATTATTACAGTAAAAATCTGTTTACATTTATTTATATTGGTGTAATTTGTGGCTCCTTGAAAACATACCCCATCCTCTATGTCGATACACAGAGTGTGGTTCTTCTCCATGTCTCCATAAAGCTCATTCAGTCTCTTATACACATTTTTACATTCTGTACAAAGCTCTGTGTGGTTCCCCTGCTTAGAATAGTAAAAAAACAGTACAGTTTTAATCTTCTGCAGTGTAAAAAATTTGGCAGTTAGTAGAAAATGTAAACAAATAAGCAAACGTTTGTCATTTACAGCTACATAACAATGACTTCATGGACTGACCTGTTGATATTTCTCAAAGCAGCTGAGTGACTGATTGAGGACACTCATGAAGTACAGTGTGTCATTGGTGAGTCCCTGAAAGTCCTTTGACACACAAGCTTCACCAGAATAATACAAATTAGATACATATTGTTAGATTGTTCATTTATTTTATTCACTAATGTATATCAAGGGTATAAAGACTATTGTTACATTATGTGCTATATTAGGCAATAAAATGTGTTTGTGATAAATGGCTATAACATAAGCTTGCCTTGACTGATCCAATGCACGAGTGACTTGTTCACTGACCAACACATTAGGAGATATGTCTGCCATGTATGTGTGTATCCCTTATGTAAAGTGTGTACTTCATGTCTGATATGCTAAGTAAACATTCAGAATTCATGCTGAAATAGAACTCCTTGAATTCCTCATAATGCATCAAACTTACAGCTGCAGCCTGATATGATCCATATATTCTCCAGGTTGCTGTACAGCATATAAACCAGCATCAAGCGATCACTGCGAATAAGGCTGTCCTTGCATGACACATTACCAGGACCCATCTGAAGAGACATACCAAAGGGATGTACTGTATTTGGCATGCAAAAACAATACCATATACAATTGCTTTTATTATATAGTGTGTGCCTTATCTAATACTTTCAATCCATTATTTTTGTGCTTTGTTTTTGACCATATTTTTATTTGACCATATTGTCATGAATATTTTGTAATGAGAGTTTCCTCTTTCCATTTTGTCACAAGACTCGTGACTATCGATCGACTGAGAAAACACGAGGGCATCCCCATTAGCAGTGTTTGCTAAAACATTTCACACGCAAAATAAATAGGCTAGCAGGAAAGGCAATTCGCGGGTTTGCCATACCTTATCTGATATGTTGGTATAAATGTCCACCAAGCTGCCATAACCTGCGAAACAGTTGTAGCACACTTTGACAGGACGAGCAGATGGAACCAGGCAGCTGACATATTCGACATATCGCTGTCCAAATATGTGCAGTAGTTCAACACAATACTCGCTGACCTCCAGATCTTCAGGAAAAGTCGACATAAGATTCAAAGAAACTAAAGAGTTCATGTGTGTCTTCATTAGTAGAGATTCTCCAGACTGCATACCGGTAGAGGGAAGCTCTTTCAGTTTCTCCGCTGCATTTAAAACGGTGAGGCTTTCGCCAATAGCACACGTATATACAAACATATTTATTACAAGAATGATCGAAAAGACACGTATTTTATACCGATACATGATGAAAGCGTTCGTTACTCTTACGGTAAGCCTCTAAACAACCCATCACTTCCTGATTCTCTCCTAGCGATCATGTGATTTATGTGATTACCACAATGTCCGGATATCGCGAGAGTAGAAATAAGAGCTACGGTGGAAATGCGATGGATGAAGAGGACTCGCTGGATTGATTAAGAATTGTGTTGAATATACATTTTAGGGTACCATAGCTCTGTTTTAGACTAACACAACCTGTTAACCTCTCTTATTAGGCAACATATATCTCACTATCCATTAGGTAATGGTGAAGATGGGAAAGCCATGCTGATGAGGATCAGCTGGATAGGCTACAATTTAGCAACAAAATGTAACAATTTCCTTCACGCTGAAAACGTTGAGATTTAGTATCGCCGCTATTATTATTCAGTAAATGTAGGCTTTGAATAATGCTCCTCGTGGCCACATAACGCTGCTTGGAGAGGATATAGGGGAGGTCTACTTCAAATGAGAGCATACACATGAATGTGATTGTGACCCCGTGTTGGAAAGCTCTGTATGGATATAACGAAACCTTCTGGTCTTCTGCTACTTGCCTCCTCGTTATTTACCGTCGTGCGTTTTGACACCATACAATTTTCGAATGTGCGCGCAGAGCGCAAATAATCACGGAGTCAAGGTAAACGATTTGGGCTCAAATTCTGATTGTGATAATTGTCCAAAACCCTCGAATCAAGCCACTGCAGTCAATGGTCTTTAATGTGAAATTAGTGGCTCTTGATAACTTGCAGGCCGCAGCAATTCCGCAGTCATCAGACCCTAATGAAAATAAGAGGGAGAAAATGCGTGGCATTAAGGACTATTCTAATGCCTGCGCACAAGTCTAGCGGTAAATATGCAGTTTTATGGATTCTGGCCTATAATGCTCCACTCAAAGCACGTGACACCACTCGCTCATTAACTCTTCTTTTCCTGTACAGAGTTCACCTAATTGTTCAGATGTTTCTCATCCCGTTACTCTTTGTAGACGTTGTGTGGCTAGCCTATGTCTCAGGAACAAAACAACGGTTACAACCTCTCAAATATTCTTGACGTTTTCGTGCATTTCATATTTAGACTAATGGTCAGTAGCCTATAGGCCTATTTTCTTTCTGACAAAAGCAGATAAAACAACAGATAAAGCAGCAGATAAAACAAATTATATACGCTAATGTTTATCTGTGGCACAAAACAAAAAAAAAGTTTGCATATCAATATTAGCCATATAAAAATAGCATAAGGCCTGCATGGTATATCATTACAACGTATATGCTAATTTGGCAATTTTGTAGGCATATTGTAGCCTAATTCACGTGGCAATAGGCTATATGGATTGGCAAGGCCTATAGTATTTGTATTTTCTGGGTCTATAACCATAAATATAATGCTATATATGATAGGATGTGCGTTTGTATATTCTATTTCCACTAGGCTGGCGGCTAATCAACGGAAAGAAGTTACATTGGCAGTCATTATTCGAGTTCACCGTTAATTTTCGACGGCAACAAATGAATTAATTAGCCTAACGTTTTACAATCCGTGATAGAAACCAGCCTCAAAGACAAAAATCACTAATTAGGCTCATAAAATGTCTTCCATCGACTCAAGAGCTCTCCATGAGTGTGATGAGGACACGAGACAGTGGGTGAATCCAAAGAACAAATGATTTGACAGGCCATGAGCATGAGACACGAGATATTTATATTAATTGTCTCTGGATGAGCCACAGTGACCCTACAAATTTAATTATTTTCAGTAACCTCTTAACATGTTTCCAACTCCACAGTAGGCCTAAACCACAACGTATTGTATAAGAAATTGTCTAGGCTAATGTATTTAATTTAGTATTAAAAGTGTTTCCTTTACAAACTTGGTGAAATCTGAAATTGGACTTCACAAAGTGCTAACTATGGTTCAACCGTAAACTTGGTGCTTACAGGCAGTGAGAAAATAGCTGTAAAGTTATGCATAAATTATTCTTCATCCCTCGGGCCGCCCCTAATCCGCCAAAACCTCATTCATTCATCGAAGAACTGTGCTTCTTTTCTTGTTTCCCTACTCTATACAACATAAAGTCAGACTGCATTTAATGCTTATGTCGGGATGTGAGAGGGCTTTTGCAAACGCGAGGCCCCTTTTTCCTTAATATTGCCCCTTTCGTCGTGTGAGTCTACCAACCCACAGACCCCATATTTTTCCTCAGCATCTGACTGGCATCACAATCTAGCCCAATGTTCACAACGTTGCTGGGAATTGCAGAGAGTGATAATAGAGATTTCGCTTTCATTTTTTACGCTTGACTTGGTTATTGTTGCTTTTCTATTCTCAGTGATTCCCTTCCCAGGGATTAGCCCTGACTTCGTCCAATGGCGGGCAAAATGGCCCAGAATCCCGGATGATTTATGCGGATCAAGACATGTCTATGACGATGTCCTATTGCAACTTGAAAATAAGTTATCTAAGCAAAGAGATCCATCAATAGTTCATTGAATCAATGAAGGCGTCCACAAGTTAAAAAACAAACAACAAAAAAAATCTATAATATATAATATATATAAATAAATTAACACACAAACAGCGCCGAAATCGACCATCAAAACATTGGCAAATTATTTAGGCCTAAGTCAATATTATTTTAATGGAAGTTATAGCCATGTGCAAATGCGTATCACGAATTTGACACTAGCGACGCTCGCTTTGTAAGAGAGGGGTTTGTCGTCTCAGCCATTTCCGTAGCACTGTTTGAAGTCATCTTTGCTGACGTGACGGTGTGTGTTGTGCGCTCTACAGTGATTTCGTTTGTTTTGGTCTCTCATGGAACCCGGGTCTGCGCACACAGACAGGATAATTACCAAACACGCAGCCAGCAGAAGCGACACAAAAGCCGCTTTGACTTCCTCACTGCTGGTCGCCTCTCGGGATGCAGGCGCAGGGTACGCGGTCCATGCGCGCTACCTGCTCGCCGAGCTCGACTCCACTTCAAATCGCTTTCGCGAACTGAGAGGCAGAGACGTCTTGTTTCATAACAAGACTCTAAGCTGACTTCTTTCAGCTACAGTGAACTGGACATTAACCGCGACTGACAACCTCCAGTGCCCCCAACAGAACGAGAGGGGTGTGTCGAGATGGAACACAACTGATTTAAGATATAACCGCATAGGTGCGGGCTGACGATAGGCTTGTTATAAATATAGTTGTTAGCTGCACGTCGACCCGTAACAATTGAACTTTGTTGCATTTTGTCTTGCAGTCCAAACTGAGGTCATAGCGTACTTTGCATAACTTAACTGCAAATATAAAATAGTTTACAGGTCGTTTTTAGAGATTCGCATTTATTTTTCTATAAAAAGCAATTTTGTGGTTGTTGCTCCCCGAGGCATCACCCCATCTCATCGACTGGTGCCTTACACCAATTAAATCAGGACGTGCAGTAAATGTAATGGCCCGCGGAGTGATTGTTTCTGACAAGCAGCAAAACACACAGGCCCTCCCCTCTTATTAGGACACAGGAGGGGGTGGATGGTCAAATCCCCGACATAGGACACGCAAGAACGGGGCAGCGCTGCGTGTGTGGTACTGTACGCCTACACTTGTGATCGCATGCGCATATAAGTTATTAATTTAGTGTATCATACATACACACATACATACATACATACATACATACATACATACATACATACAAAAGATATTCTGGTGTTTCTAACATAGAACCACTAAAGTATTGCTAACCATACAGGTTATCTAGCCAAAACGCAATATTTTTTTGTCAAGAACTAAAGTCATTTTTGCACCGTAAACTAATTGAAAAAGAAGTTCAACCAGTTTACTTTGTGGGTTACAGGAATGTGAACCCCTCCACATCCTGTCAACCTAATAATTCCATGATTGCAATTTTTAATAACTACTTATGCCTACTTGCACATGCAGTAAATGGGGTTGGAAAACAAACTTGAATGTCAGAGGAGATTGCAAATACCAAAGGCAGTGTGTGGATGACAGTCCTGAGGTTATCTGTAAGTATTATGCTCATGGGAGAGAAACTCTTGCTCAAATCCATTTAAAAGTAATATGAAGATAGCAACATAGACTATAATTGCATATCCTTCAGAATTAAACTGAATAATCATGCCAATAATAAATATGGTTTCTAACCATGGTCGAGATAGCTACAGTTAATATTAACTGGCCATATTCCATAACATGGCCAGACTAACTAATGTATTTTATTGTATATATTATCTTAATTTTTTCTAACAACACAAAGTATGATTATTTAAATTGTCAGACATCCCAGGGCGTGAGTTGAAGAACACAAAGGCAGTTAGCCAGTGTGTTCACAGAGGGTTAGGTCTAAGCTAAACTCTGCTTTGAGTGTAGAAGGAGTGGTTGATGGCCTGGCGTTAGCAAAGCCTCTCCTGGCTAACACAGGAAGAAGACTTGGCCCCAGATGCAGCCACTGATGTTAACTTTGAGTGGCCCCTGTGGCTGGCGCTGCATGCACACCCCCTACACTCCTCACTTCCCAAGCCCCCAGGTTGCCTTTGCATGACATCATCCCCAAACTATGCCCCCCATACCCATGTGAATCTGAGCTGTCACAATCGGCGGCACCGCCCTTCCCCCCCCCCCCCGTCCCACACACACACACACACACACACACACACACACACACACACACACACTATTCAACTGTACCGCATTACAAACCCATACGTTTCTTCTTTTTTTTACTCCCTTTTTTCACCCTCTCTCTCTCTCTCTTCTTACCAATCTCCTCTCTTCTTTAACCCCTAGAAAGGCATTGTTTGAGTCAGGGCCTGATCAAAAAACTGTTGCCCGCCAACCGCGGGTCTTTCTGTAAATTCAATAAGGCCACCTTAAAGATTTTCCTAATTAATGGATGACATCTTTGGCTGGAGGAGAGGCGAAGCATTCTGCCCTGGCTCGCTCTTTGTTCGCCTGCTAATTAACTTTCCCAGGTCACTCAGGTCCCCGCAACCTGAGAGTGAAGAGCCCCCATTGAGGAGGGAGTTGTAAACTTACTTTTTTTTACCTCGGCACTTAAAAGGGGAAAGCAACTATAGGGAACAGAAAATATCCTATTTAAGTCCTTTGTGAGTGAACTGCCTGCACATGTTCCAATAAAGGAAGTCTTCTAAATAAGCTGCCATGTTGCTCTCTGCTCCCCCAATCCCTCCCTTGTCCCACCTTCTTTCACTCCTCAGCTCCACAGAAAGGTTATGAATGATAGCTCTGGTTTGGGGACGAGGGGGGGTAAAGGGCAAAAGGACAGCATCTGGGCATTGTGGGATTGTTAGCACCTGAAACTTGGAGGGAGTTTAAGGATGGGAACCCATGGGACCACTGGGTGGTGAGGTATAGATGATTGGAAGGCTGCTGTGAATATGAGGGGGAAAAGAGTGGCTCTTTGCCCTTAACATTGTTTGGAGGGTTCTAGAAGAACCCATGTCTTCCAGCAGTTTAATACAAATACTGATCAGAGCGTTCAGGGGTAAAACGTTATTTGAAATCCTATCTTAAGCAAGTATGATCAACATTTGAGTTTTATTTACACACCAAAAATATATTTTTATATATGTATTTATGAATAATTCCATCTATACATCAGTATCATATTATGTGTATGTATCCTCAAAATAACATGTATAGATCTGTTTAAATGATTAGACATTTCTTTATAATAAAACAATATTATTTTATTGAAGAATGTGACCCCTTCTCATAACATTCGTCACAAGTGATTTATATTGTAAATCAGTTCGTTGTGCTTATAGCCAGACTAACATCTGCAGTGATGATTAGAATCTTTACAATGACATTATTGCATTAAAACCAACTAATACAAGTCTCATTCAGATGTACTGATATACTGTAGTAGTCCATTAGAATTTGTACACTAATGTCAGTACAAACCCTTAACAGTGTGCTTGACACACACATGCGCATCAGCACTTGTATTGCATTATAATGTACAAAATAAACACAAACAACTTAATCAATCAATCAATATCTTTATTGATCCGAGGGGAAATTATTTCTGCACAGGGGAGACAGTACAGGATATCCACACAGATGATATAATCTATAATCTAAACACAGTCAACCCCAAGTCAAACCCAGAGACGAGCCTACTGGGTCTAGCTTAGTTAGCTAAACCCCCTGTGTTCCTCATGACAGCTCCCTGTGCCGCATGATCCCACAGGGCCAATGACAATAGGTGAGCTGTGACCCCAGACTGTGACCTTGAACCTGACATGCAGGGATCCGCCCAGACCAGTTCCCCGCTGCATGACGTCAATGACAGAAACACAAGTAAATGCCCAGATATGCAGATGGCATCTTTTTACTCACACTATATAAATTGCATTTACCGAATATATTTTTAGTTATTTTGAATTTAGTTGGACATTTGTCTTTTAGTGTATGTTAAATGTTCAATGCAAAAATGCATTTAATTATAGTTATAGTGAAAATATAAAACATTTTACTGTTAATCATGTAACTGCTTTCCACTTTTAGTATGACTCTCTCCGTCTCTCTTTGTGAGTGGTGGAAATTAAGCATGGTTTATTTTTAATGCACAAAGCTTGCCATCTTTCACCCCTACATTGTCTACTTTATGATCAATATTGATGCCAGTAACACAAGCATACTTGCTTTTCTTCAATTTTAGGACATAATGGATACGGCGTCCATGCGTCTACAAAGTCATGCAGTCAGTATTAGCACCGTGAACCTGCTGACTGGGTAATACACCATTGTTGGCTGTGCACTCTATATGGTACAGTATGTATGATACACACAAACACTGTGTTCCGCGCCTGGCACATTGGCTCGCACATATTAGCCTCTGCATTGTGAACAACCAAAGTCCCTCTTCTCAGCTGTCATCATTTGTTAACGAGTCTTTTCAGGAAGGGGAAAAAAGAAAGGGAGAAGACAGAAAGAAAGAGAAAGAAAGAAAGAAAGAAAGAAAGAACGCTCTTCACGAATGGCTGAAAGCAGAGGTCCTTCCAGAAGGGGAACCCAAGGGCGACATCAGACCGATTTCAGACCGGCCCGTGATGGCATCTCTGTATATTTGAATATTAATGGCAGAGGCCGCAAAGCCGCGCTCTAAGCCTCCAACAGGTGCCCCAGCAGCCCAGCTCCATGCAGTGTGCACCCTGGCATCACTCACCATCCCACGTTCCACCACTGCCACGCAATAAAGACCACAAATGAAGAGGACGAAGGCGGGGAAGCGGGGGGACACCACATCAAGCGCCAGGAGAGAGAGAGAGTGTGTTAGGGAGTCAGCCATCTCACGCAAATACGTTTTTGAGTCACTTTCCTGAGCTGAAACACGGGTCGATATTTTTCCCCCCCTTGAGAAAGAGATTGACTTTTGTTTGGAGTTTGTGAGAAGTGGGAATCAGGAGCGGGACAATGGGACTCCCCACGGTGAGAGGCTGAGAGGAGCCATCTCAAATCAGTCAGCCAGGGGACTGACTAATCCGTCCATTGTCCCTCCCCAGCCACCGGCCGCACATCAACACATTCGCCCCCATTGTCCCCGCCATCATGCCACAGGATTTGCTCTCTCCAACAGCCAGTTTTGTCCGGGGCAGTTCGAGCGGAAGTTTCTCACTGACAATTTGCCCCAAATAGATTTGTCAGTGCGTCCACTGCACCGACTTGTGGCTCTGTGCAAGTTTGGGTTCTGATCACTTTCTTTTTTTGGTCTCTCCCTTACCCAAAACTGCTGTGTGTGTGTGTGTGTGTGTGTTTGTGTGTGTGGTGTTGAGGAAGGGGGGTAGTCTTTAGAGGGCCACACAAATCTATTATCAACCTGATATATCATATCTCGCTGTCTTGAATGAGAAGAGATGCTCAGTGTCAGTAGGTACCATATGATTCCACTACCGATATTCAATGCAGATGTAGTCCAATGTAACACTCTTAAGATTGGGGTTCAATTCCTATGAGGATCCACTTCGATTAAATTGCCTATTATATGACACACACAAAAAAAAAAGTAAGATTACTTTACGACAAGCTGGTTTGCTTGTCAGACTGTGGATGTGGCCCTTATCCTCTGACTGGTTCAATCATTTATTGTAGGCTATGAATCTCATTGTGAAACAATCTACAACATCATGCTATATTTTCAGCTGTAGTTTCTTCTCAAAAGACTCAAACTAAGCACATATGGAATAGGATGTATAGGCTAAAGTATCCCTCCCTGAGTCGACAGGTATAGGCTAACATCGAACACATTTTTGTTACTTGTTAAGAGCTGTCCATGGTGCTGAATTTTGCTGCATTTTTTGCAAATACTTTTAATATTTTATAATAGCTCAAAGTAATCTGCTAGATAATTTGTTTGTGCAATTTCTGTTTTCATTTTCAGATACATTTCTTCTAACCGCAAACAATAACTCACATTAGTTTAAATGCTGTATAGGAGACGTCTTTAATGCTGCCATATCTTCTCCTTAAAGCCATATAATTTATTAAATTATTGTCGACAAACGTATACCTGCTGTCTCTTGGGACATTATCTCCCTGGTCAGCTTTAAAAGAGGGCTGAACCATTATAGATGTCCTGAATTTGGTCTATTATGTTTGCTCTCTGGTGCTTAGTGACTTCTCCTAAAAGCCAATTGGTTTACGCCTGGTTAGTTACACGCCCGCAATTCTATTCTGTCGTTTAAGAATACCTAGGGTAGGTATTACCTATCCTAGGATAGATTACCAACCCTAGGTCCATACTAATAGGTTATATAGTTCGATTTTTATCACCGTCATTGCAAGAATTATGCTAACAACCATAGATTAAGGCACACAGGAATACACTTTTCGTTATTGTTTGCAATGACTTCTTTGGAGACTCTTGCTATTCTTATTTTAAATACCATCAAGAAACTGCCTACTAATGCAACGAGTAAAAAAAATATCATACACAATCCAGTGGTCCTTTTGTTAATGATATTTCATTGACTGCTGGAGGAGAAGAGAGTCACTAACACAAAAAATGAAAGAAGCAACCGGGGCAACCACGATGTTGGTTATATTTGTGTAAAGGCTATCAGTGAATGACGAGGATTAGAACGAGTTAAGGAGATTACGTCGCACATTCGCACATTCACCCTCCTTCTAACCCCCGACTACAACCCCAAACCCCACCCCCCCACCCTGGTTGAAGGATTCAGGCAGCTGCCATGC
>JAODLL010000017.1:1301734-1320294 GCA_026546735.1 Forbesichthys agassizii
TCTAACCCCCGACTACAACCCCTCCCCCCACCCAGCGCGCGCACACACACACACACACGCACCCCACCCCACCCCCACCCAGCGCGCACACACACACACACACACACACACACACACGCATACACTTTACATATACATTGTATAATGTGTTATTACTTAGTAGTAAAGAAATCAGATCAGAACAGTAGTCTTAAAAATAAATGTAGGCATATATTTAGAGTTAATATTTCATTATTGTTCGGTAAACTTTATTACCCTTAGCCAATCACTATTAGGCCTACATTAGGCGGTCACGACACTAAGAGATTGAGCATTCTTGTTAGCCTGAGCCGTGCACCTAAAGACTCTAATAAGGTTGAAAGACAAAACAATGGCTAATTGCAATTAAATACGCCTTTCTGCCCCGCCCTCGTCAGTTTAATTCGACACTTTTCAACGTCCATATGGCCTCCAGTGTACCGTGGGAATGAACACAATTAAAACCAGAATATAGATGTCTGCTGTTACCGGGCGAAAGGGTGCAAGCTGTCAAGGTCAGGGTGTCAATGAACGGTCTAGGGGTGCATGGGGCCAAAATCGGTGTCTTTAGCCCGTCTCATCGACTCTTGGCTGAACCAATGCAGACCACTGCACCTCGGCGAGTCTGGGTCTGAATCAACTATAGCCAGACAGATGAGGCAGATCACCAAATGCCTGCCTGCTGTGTAATTCAGAAAACGTATTTTGCGCAGATCAAGCCTCACGCGAACCAAAGTCTTTAAAAACCTTCAATAACAAATCCATTAACTTGGCCTCAAATAACCAATGAACAATACAACCAACTGACTCTTCACACTCAACGGGCAATATAGCCTATAACTATCCTCAAACAAGCTATACTGGAAATAAAAAGACATATTAAACTACTAACTAAACGATTTTAATTATACGGTACCCTTTTTAACTACAACCAATAATGTGAAGAACATTAAAAGTAAAAGCATGATGCTGTAGGCTATGCAACAAGTGCTCGTTCCCTCCGCGCTCCCAGTCTGTGCGAGGCCTGCACGCTACTGGCACCTCGCTAGCTCGACGCCCCCCTCATGCCCGGTGACGTCATGCTGGCACATGAGTTGGGAGTAGAAAGCAGGGAAAAGCTAAGTGGATGAAGGAAGTAAAGTTATCCACCCTCCGCCTACCCAGACACTTCTCATAAATATTACCAAGGTTTTATCTAAGGGCTCGCAGCAGTAAGTCACATCAGCTCCCGCTTTTTACAGTCTTTTATCTGTTTGAAGAAAATTGTTTATGTTTTAACTCATTCGGTTTTCAGACGCGCTGTATCAGGTGCGTTGCCGGTTCATCTTCAGAGCACAGGTTGTTTGCGCCACCGGACGAGCGCGCGATTTGCTCGGTCCAGTTAAACTGCTAGTTATCCCGAGCGCCTCTCCACATATTCTTGACCTGCTGTGACCTAATCCAATCTCATCCAAGACGGGCAATTGCGCCATTGGACATATTCGTTTTGGAATCGTTGGAAACTATATCAAGTTGAGCTCCTCATGACATTAACAAGCCGATAACAACCAGAAGAAAAACGTTTAATTTCTAGGGTTACTGTAACTCTCGCAAATTATTAACAGAGAGTACATCAGAAAAATTGTTATCTGAAATTTATACTCAAATTGCGCGTCCACGATGAGCAAACCTGCCGGCTCAACAAGTGGCTGTTTGGATATTTTGAACGTCAAATCTAGTAAGTGGTTTTTCCATTGGATGATTACACGTGTTTTCTATTATATGTCTTGGAAATACAAATATCTCTTTAGTGCATTGTTGAGAAAATTCAGCCAATATTTACATTGAAGCGTATCTTCGTTCATTCATTTTAGAACTATACATTACAGATTATGTTAATAATTTAATTACAGGAATTATAAGGAATTACAATAGCCACCTAATTCTGATAATATACAATAAAATGTATATACATAGCCTACATTATGTTAGTCTACATTTTGAGTATTCAGACGCATTCATTATAAAATTTCTCCAGGAAGAAATAAAGAATTTTGTTTGTGGTAAGGCTATGAAAATTAATTTATACAGGATGTTCCTTTTTGAGTGTGCCACTGAGGACCACTTGTTGCATTTTAGTTACAACATTTAGTTTTTTCAAAATACATATGTAGGACAAAATCGTGGTATTTACCTTAACTGGCATTAAAGGAAAGTCAAATTAATACAAATATTATCAAAGCTTGTCAGTGTGGCTGCATGTGTGTAAAATGTACTTTGTCATATGTTTATCATTTGGAACTTATATGAGAAATATTTTATTCTGCTGCTTATTGAACATGAAGATTAAATTATATTTTTAAATTTGTATTGTTCTAGCCATACCTTCAAATAATATTACTATCAGGTCTAATCGAAATTAATTGTCTAATGGGTGCACTACATTTGAAAACATTTAGTTGCCATGTAGCCTAAAATATATCCAGAAAATTTCCATGTGTGTATGCCTATATGTGTGTTCAGAAGCAGTTAATGAGATGTAACTATATTTAGATAAATATTGGAAGGGAAAGGGATGCTGATATGCCCCATTATGAAAAGACAATCAAGTGTAGCCTATACATTTAATATTTGCGTAAACACATTGTCAAGTGGAACCTGTCCACCATATTGTTAGGCCTAAAACTGCATACCTTTGGGTGGTCACTGGTCAGATAAACATCTAAAATCAGTTCAACTTAATTCAAAACATTTGTAGCAAGTATTAGGCATGATGGTAATTATGTTAATAGAATATGCCATATATCTACAAGCAATAATTGCACACAATTGCCACAAATTGGACCCCTGTAGAGGAAAGTTAAATACGTTTTCCATCACAGCAAAATCATTTTATTTCACTGTCTCACAGCAATTAACAATTTAACATTTGTCTAATATTTTGAAAACTCACTATCAAAATATAGGCCTACTGAGATTATTAGATTAAGAGTCAGTTTGATTTTAAAGTTCGGTGAACTTTCTGTAAAATTATTGGTTAAAATTCTAATAGCACATTATCTTGTCAAACGACAGCCTAGAGTGCTATATGTATTTAGTTTAGTCTATACAGTAGGTCTATGTGATTTTTAAGCAAAAATCTACAAATTAATTGCATTTATATCAGTCTTATAAAAAGAATCACTAAAGTCTGCTCTAAAAATCAAGCGCATTTTTGTGAGTATAGGCATATACCCTAAATTATTTAGATTAGATTACATTAGATAAATCAGGCCTATACCTTTTTTGTATAAAAGTTTGAAATACCCAATTAGTCTAGGCTATTTCTAATTTCATCACTGTTTCATCGCTGAAATCTATTAGCCTATACTACTTTATTTAATAATTCCGCAATTGAAGCCATATAGGCTATAACTCTGTTTCGTGCTGCCTCTTGTTATCGGGTGGACCGTGTACAGATTCCCATGCTATTCTTTTTGACGGGTCACTGGTGAATCATTGAGCAGGTGGCAAAACGTCAGTGTAATTACATAGACGGCTTTTCCCTCCAGAAAAAGACTCCCTCATATGCATACAAATATACTTCTTTTTAACAGATTTGAATACAAAATCTTTACAAAAATCACATTTTTCATCTACTCCGGAGTCGATTTACATACACTTCATTTGAGTTGGTGAAACGAGTTGGTGCGCATTATTCTGGGTACCGTGTCAATCCCTAATCCTCGGGCCTATAGACCTGCGGAATAAAGCAGCTGTCGAGTCCCATTATGAAGGGGAGTTGGCAGCTTGTCGAGATCGAGGCAGTCAGACGAGGTTCAATGGGCAAAATCATTAAGTTAACACTTTCCCTAATGTCTCCATTGTGTGTCCCTAGGCAATTGTTTTAAAGAACTCAGATATGACGCTTCCCACCGAACTTAGACTAAACTTGCACAGTGAATTCCCATGCTCGGACGACCCACGAAGGATAGAAAAAATGTCCAATGTGTGTATGTTCCTATAGGCCTATAGGAAAGTGAATGTGGGTATAGGCTAGAGAAACGAGAAAATACAAATGTAAAATACAAAATACAAATGTACGCCCGTTACAACTTTTTAAAATTATTACAGGCCTAGCCTATAATGTTGCATAAACATTGGATGTTTCAAACGAAACTTGGCGTATCACACGTTCTCTATCTATCTATATATCTATTTATACATCATATGACACATCGGTTGGGTCATTGCAGACGTGTTAAATCAATGTGTATTTGCAGGCCGCATACTGGACATTCCATGCAAGGTGTGCGGTGACCGCAGCTCAGGGAAACACTACGGTGTGTACGCCTGCGACGGCTGCTCTGGGTTCTTCAAGAGGAGCATCCGCAGAAATAGAACATACGTCTGTAAATCTGGCTCACAGGTGTGGAATCACTTCTATTTGGACTAAAACACCAATGACCTCTTTCACTGCGCAAAGAAAGAGCGGGTTTGCTTGGTGGCCTATGGGGCGCGAATAAAGTGTTTATTGAGGACCCTAACGACAGGACCATACAGGGTTAAACATAGTGTTGCTTTAATATATCAGGTGTAATCCAATATAATGTAATTACACTAAAGCGCGGATTTAGCAGTAGGCGGGATAGGCTATTCTCCCGGGCCATACGGCACCGGAGCCGCAGGGGACCAGGTCGATGACTATGATAATAGCATGATCTTTCACCTGAAGATTGGCGTCCTAGGAAGATAATGGCGAGAAGCTTTTGTCAACATGCTGTGAAAAATTCAACTCAAGCAAGCCGTAACTCTCTCCTACTCACCCCCCCCCCCTCCTGTCCTCCCACCACCCCCACCACCCTGCACCTACTCCCTCTCCCCTTCTCTCTTCCTCTCTCTCTCTCTTAATAGGGTGGGTGTCCCGTGGACAAAACTCACAGAAACCAATGCCGAGCGTGCCGCTTGAAGAAATGCCTCGAAGTTAATATGAATAAAGACGGTAGGTAATCTTAATTGGATCACCTTCTTCGGCTAGAGCACAGCGAGATTTCGATAAGGCTAAAGTCGGACGTTATCGTGTATTTAACTGGATCAGCTGACAGCGTGTTGTGAACAGAGGTTGCATTCATAATGTGCTCGTGAGAGGCAAAGCTATTCATCTCACTTGCTGGTGTTCAACACAAATAATTCTGAAAAATGCCACATTCACACTATGGGAGGATCACTAGTCTTGTCCACGATTTCCCCTTTCACAGCCGTCCAGCACGAAAGGGGGCCCAGGACTTCCACCATACGCAAACAAGTTGCCCTATATTTCCGAGGCCACAAAGAGGTGAATGGCTCTTCGGCCCACTTCCCGGGCTCGTCTCTGCCAGGACCACCATTCTTCACCACAGTCACGCAACTGGAGCCCCACAACCTGGAAATTAGCACAATAGCTACGACACCGGAGAGACAGGCCATCGTGGGTCTTGCACAGCCCACCCCAAAGGTAAAAGTCGTTCAAATCCACTTAGCCTATGCATGTTTAAGAGGTTAAAGTTGACATTCCGGAGTCATAAATCAGATGTAATCCAGAGAGCGCCACATCACTGATTGTGTGACCATGCGGCCTGTGTATTTGGCTCCCATATTCGTTATGACCTAATAATACTGGCGTACCTTGTTTTGTGTTGTCTAATTTGAACATTTGTCTTATACAGTACCCACATGAAGTCAGCGGAACCCCCATGTACCTTTACGAAGTGGCAACGGAATCTGTGTGCGAGTCGGCCGCGCGCCTTCTTTTCATGAGCATCAAGTGGGCAAAAAGCGTGCCCGCGTTTTCCACGCTCCCGTTATCTGATCAGGTATACGTTTGGGATATATAGTCTACTTTCATGCTTGACGAGACTCAGACAAATAGGTAGCCTACTGTTTGACCTCCATGCCATCCATGCGTAATGTCAAAAGCATAATGCAATAAATTACGCACTATAATCAGAACTCGGTTTTGAGGGTTGAACACGATCGAGGCGCTTCAAGCGATGGCAAGAACACGCCTGCTTTAACCTATTTCGTTTTGCAGTTAATTCTGCTGGAAGATGCATGGAGGGAATTGTTTGTTCTGGGCATCGCACAGTGGGCCATTCCTGTGGACTCCAGCACTCTTCTAGCAGTGTCTGGTAAGTGTCCCTGCCAAAGTAAAGAGCAGGTCTTTACTTTATACCTGACCTATACTGTACTGTACTATAACAATATATGCTATATCACATCACACTTTATATGACATTAATCTTTTCTTTTGTAATTACAGGTATGAACACAGAAAACACAGAGTCTCAGCGGCTGAATAAAATAATATCTGAAATTCAAGCACTGCAAGAGGTTGTCACTCGATTCAGGCAGATGCGCCTCGATGCAACTGAGTTCGCCTGCTTAAAGTGTATTGTCACATTTAAAGCAGGTGAGTCGTGTGTCTCGATCTGTCATACAAACAGAAAATACACGCAATTAAGTACCAACATCACTTAAAACGTGCACGTCTCTTCTCTAACGCAGTTCCAACGCATGGCAGCACAGAGATAAGAAGTTTTCGCAACGCTAGCGCAATTGCTGCACTACAAGACGAAGCTCAGCTCACTCTCAACAGCTACATACACACTAGGTAAGATACAACGTTTACAGTGAAGTTGCTCTAAGGTTCTCGCACACCTGTAGGCAGACCTAGTAAGTAGCAACAATGAGGTTTAGAGTCAGAAAGCAACGGACCCCTTTAGTGCGTTAATGCAACGAATCATTCTTTTGACACACCAGTAGCGACATGAAGCTATAAAACAAATGCCTTATAGGTTACAACTGTTTGATTGTGATCCATTTCAGGTATCCAACTCAGCCCTGTCGTTTTGGCAAACTGCTTCTACTTCTGCCAGCCCTGCGCTCAGTCAGCCCATCTACGATCGAAGAAGTGTTTTTCAAGAAGACCATCGGCAACGTGCCAATCACCAGGCTGCTCTCTGATATGTACAAGTCCAGCGATATATGAAGCATTGCTACAGGACGTAGGCTACTGAAAGGACTTAACAGCACAATTGAATAGTGGAATAGTGGACGGAATAGTTCTACACCAATCCACCGAGAGTCGAGGCGCAGAAGTTAACCACAGGCTGTATGCGCTTGGATAAGCACAACACTTTCCGAATTAAGAAAATGGCAAGCTAAAACATAGGCTAGTTAAAAATGACTGTAAAACAGCACATTTCACTAAATAGCCTTTTATAATGCTGTAGAGTTAAGAATAGCCCGCATGTAACGTTCATAATTGCCTGATGGAGCTGACTTTTATCAAGCAAATTAGAACCCGCAAATTGTTTGACAAACAGACTTTTTATCTCCAATACCTTTTTTCCGAGTGTCTGTAAGACCAATGAGCTTGTCAACCAATACCATGATCAATCTGAATGGAGGAAACCAAAAAGATGACGCATGCGTTAATACGTTAAGGGGATGCTAGTCGCTTTCCCTTTGACCCAGTGCTGAAATCAAACTCCAGAGCTACGTGTCAAGGGGCGTGCGCGACAACGAAGAGCAGGAAACTCCTTCAAGAAACTGACATTTACTTAGAAAATGTATGCTTCTCACATTAAATATAATAGGCCTACTTCAGTTGTCAGAAGATGTCTATGTGTTCATGTACGTTTGTGTTGAATATGTCCCGTGCGAGGGGCAGAATTAAAATGTTTAGGTCAACTTTGTGAAGTTAGACACTAACACTGGATAAAAACAATATTCAGCACTTGGAATTGTTTGTGGGCTGCAATATTTTATTGTGTTGTAAAAAGTGGGGCAGTTGTAATGAATATATGGGTAATAAATTACATAACATTTTAGTTTTAATTTAGCATATAAAGCCACATTTCTTTATAAGCCATATGTAAACTTGCTAATGCATGAAATCAAACGGAAAGTTTGATTACTACCAAGTTATTGATAGTTGTGTCATTCTGAGAGTTTGTATTGATCAAAGAAAATCCCTATCATATTAGAGCATCAAAAAGCCTAGCATTGATGTTTCAAAGAGACCTTCATTAATCTTCATAATTTCAACAGAAAATATTTTTTTTGTCTAACATACCATAAACTGGAAATATAGTACATGCAAATCAAAATCTGGTTCACATACCACCACCTGGGGCTATAACAATTTCACAATTGGTGTAGCATATGGGATGGTGAAATTATTCACTGTTCCATTGTGTAAATCGTTAATGAATGACAGCCAATATTTACTTGTGCATGAGAGCATTTAACCTGTTTTATTGGAAAATTTTCGAAATAAACAAAAATGGCACAGCGGTATACAAATCTGAAAATGCATATAGCCAGTAGAAATACTGCAGTTCCCTCTGTCTATATTTCTTTTCACTTGCTAGAAAACCATTTAATGACAACAGGGAAGGTGCTGCTGTAGGTACACACATGCATTGGTTTAAACAAAGGACATTTGACAATGTGCGATTAGAGAGACAGGGCCCACTGAAAAACCTGTGTTAGAAGTTACAGCAATTGACATTTTAACTGGATAAAACCTGTGGTATAAAGAGATCTGCATACACAGAAATGGCTCCTTTAATGTTACTACATAGATGAACATTAAAGAAATAAGACATACCTTATCGATAAATACACGTTAGTTGCATCTCCAGAAAATGAATGAGGGGAAAAAGAAAATGTAATTTTCAACATGGTATAAAGTATCAACAATTTCTACTAATCTAATTACAAGGTGAAAACAATGACCAATTAAAAAAAAAAAAAAAAAAAGAGGGGACAAAATGTGATTGGAATAAAAGTGAAGATCAATTAAACATTTGTGGTCCAAAAAGAACCGATAGCACTTAAGAGAGCTTTGGGTTGTGGGGCTGAGAACAGCCAGAGCCACCGCTACTCTCTCAGGCTTGTCTGATTTTGGACGGGGTGTAGTTCTTGTCCACAGACTCGTCCTGTAGAAACATGTGCAGACAACGTTCGTTCTGGGCTAGAGGGTGACCGGCCACTCTGAAACACAAAAGTCCAAAAACAGATCAGCACCATTCAGGAATGAATGAGACCATCACCTGCCAAGACATACCTAGATCCACTAGACTATAGTGTATGTACGGTACAGTACAGCAGGAAGCTCATCATCCTCTTTTCAAACCAGAAAGTTCACCACAGTTTGCTTAACTCAAGTTAAGGGGGATTAAAAGCGTGTGGGAGGCGGCTGAACACCATCAACACAAGGCTGTATTCTGCAGGTACAATAAGATAGTGAAAAATATGCCTTTAGTACCGTTACTGGCTACGTACGAACTTGTATGAGTGTTGAATCTTGGCACATTATATCCTTGACTAAATAAATTGATGCCGCTCTATAGAACGCTGTTTGACCAGGTAGACTAATTTGGCCATAAGCATACTGCAGTATTACCATATCAGGAATACAAGAGAGAAGATTATAGAATGTCTGAAAGGTCTATTGAGCACAGCTCCCAAACTGGCAATAGAACAGAACCTCCCAAAACAAAATACATTTTAGACAGGCATACATGTGTTTTACTTTTAAGTATATAAAGTTATGTTTCAAAATTGTGAATATATATATATTCTCAAACGCTGAGGGTGTTTCAGCAGAAGGCGCTGTGACCCCACATAATAGACTTTTCTGACCTGTCAATCACACGTCAATAACAATCCGATTACAAGATTTTCCTTAGCAACGCCTGATGTCCCACAAACAAAGATAGCAAAATTAGCAGAATAGGTCAGACTATGGTACGTGTTCTACTGGATGAATCCAAATATGAAAAGGTATGTATCAGGTAAAAACAATCCGGATAGATAACCCTTTTTTGTAACGATAACGATAGTAACATATTCCTAATTTACCACCTAACTATTGAACGGGATGCTACAATACGCAACACACTCAATGGTTTTTATTTTCACAGGTCACAAAGGCAGATTACTGTACTGCTTATCGAAGGTCGCCATGAGCTTGATTAACGTTTAACCCTTATAAATGTGTCATTACCGGTAGATGCGCTTCGGGAATGCGCAATTTTGATGAGATATCCTGCAAGAGTACAGTACAGCAGGGAGCTCATCTTCCTCTTATCAAAACAGAAAACAGTTGGCTAAACTAAAATTATGGTGGATTTGGGAGGCGGCTGAACTGAACGTCATTATTATCAACATACACAAAGTTTAAGGTACAGTAAGAGAAAAAATGTGCCTTTAGTACAGTTACTGGCTACGTACATGCCGTAGATGCTTAATGCTTATTTATGATGGAACGGCCATAATATGCATTAGAGCAGCAGTTCAGTTTGCAATGTGGTGTTCTATAACTGATATTAAATTTGCTAGACAAAGTAAAGACAAAAACATAAACAAATTAAGTTGGGTAGACTATTGGCACCCAATTCCAGGTATTCCTACAGGTATGGGTTCAAATGTGACTAGTACCATACCCAACCATTATCCTCACTAACAGGAGCTATGTGCACACACGTATGGACTTGTCACTCAGACTCATTTCACCACGTTGATCATTAGGTCTGGACGACTACATTACATTTACAAACACACTATGTCATGATGTCTTGGCTGTAGAACAGTTGATAACTAATTTACGATAATAGATTAAGTTGATTCATATAGTTGTTATACAGTATATTGAGCAAATGTATTAGTGGCCAAGGGTGCAATCCCCTCGTGGGCCACATGGGGGCAGTTGGTGGGCCGCATTTGGCCCTGGGGCCGCTAATTGAATAAGCCTGCATAAAGTGTATCCTTGACCAAAGAAGTCAATGCCTCTCTGTAGAACGCAATAGCAACAGTAACCAATGGGAGCGGGTCTTACTGCCAAGTCGAAAGAATCTATTGCGTTTTCTACAGTGACCTCCATACTGGTGATCTTGCCAAAATGTTATCCTCAGCTGAAACTTGATAGACACATGCAGTGCATTTTAAGAGTTGTGTTTATACTTTAAATATATGTATGCTGGTAAACAGGATTAGTTTGATAATATAGGGCTGTGTGCGCTCTTGTGAATAGCAATCCGTTTTCGGCAGACCACTTTTTGTCATGGCACCTGCATGACTGTGCTAGTTTTGCCACTGTGCTGCAATGCTGTTGTTCTTGTCAAATTAGACTTGGAATTGAACTCTAGAGCGGTTTCGGGAGAGAGGGAGTTCGTTTACAGTGTAAACGCAATCGGCACATCTTTACAGGCTGAGGAACTCGGGCTAGTACATACTAGGCCTACAAACATAGCAGAAAAACAACAGTATAGGCTAAGCTTTTGCTTAGTAACGACTACTGATGTGCTTGGGCTGGTAGGCCAAGTAGATACTCTCCACTACGAACGAGACCGAACGAGTGAGATGAAGAGCCTAGCAGTATTTGCATCTTCCAGGAAGGGGGGGCACTTAATGTCATCTAGGCCTAAGCATTAAGCTGGGGGAGGGGTCTGGGGGTTCGCCCCAAGTCAATTTTGAGAGTCTAACACTTCATTTCTTGAATTTATATGCACCTGTCACACCCAGGTCCAGGGGTGTGATCAGCCAGCGCGCTGCCTCCCCTCCCCTGACGCCTGTTTTGTGTTGTGTCAATCAGCCTGTGGGCTTATATTGAGTTGCTGTTCTTTGCCCCATTGCGGGTTATTGTTTGAGTTTTCATATAAACGGTTTACTTTTCCATCGTCTGTGTAAGCCTTACAGCACCAATTTGTGCTTTTTCTGCATGAACAATTAGTCCGCACAACATCTTAAATCTCTGCACCATCTGATACACATAGGGATGCGCAATGCGTATGGACACGGGCCTGGTAACGTTTGTCTTATATTTTTTCCAAGCCGTTTTCATGAATAAATAACATTTGAAACATTAGAATGACCCCTGTTCTTGCCTAATAACCTATTCTACATTATATGATAAAGGCTGCATCTCTGTGCATTGTGTGTTTGGTGACAACTAGTGTAGTTTCATCCTGGCTCAACATCACATCGAAAACAACATTTCACTTTTCTTTAAATCACTATCCAGCAAGCTGTTTAATATAATTTAGTACCAAATGAGTCAGCAGCACTACCTGGAGCTCTCTGTGAACTTATAATGCACAAAGATGGGTATGGACACCGTCTGGGAAAGTTGGAAAAACAATATCGGGCTGTAATCGTGTTTAGGATTCAGAAAGCCATGCACGTGCAGGTTCGGTTTGGGTTTGGTCCATGTCGGGTTCAACTTTTCAGGCCTGATTAAAGCTCTAGCCTACAGCACTTTTCAAAACACAGCCTAAACATAAAAGTACAATAAATATTTGTAAACCTACTCTATAAGACGAAAACCCATTCGCCTATCCTTCTGAACGAATGTTGATACAGCTTCTGCAGGTCTAAAATTCCTCCATGTTTGAGAGTTTTGTGAAGTAGCTCACAGTACCAGTTGGTTCTTTCCTTTTCAAAAGAAGTCAGAGCCCATGCAGTGCTACTGTACGGTATGATACAGTGTCCTCCAACTTGCACAAATTGTGAATGTATATTCCATAT
Source organism: Forbesichthys agassizii (assembly GCA_026546735.1). Lineage (NCBI taxonomy): Eukaryota > Metazoa > Chordata > Actinopteri > Percopsiformes > Amblyopsidae > Forbesichthys > Forbesichthys agassizii. The sequence continues at coordinate 1,314,284 of JAODLL010000017.1, forward strand.
TTTAAAAAGGCCCCAAAAAGAGAGTTGAGCTAGAAGGCAAAGCTCTCGATCTTCTGGGCAATTTTTGTTCCTACTCTCACTTATGGTCATGAAACGTGGGTCATGACCGAGAGAATGAGATAACTGGTACTATCGGCCGAAATGGGTTTTCTCAGGAGGGTGTCGGGCGTCTCCCTTAGCGATAGGGTGAGAAGCTTGGCCATCTGTGAGGATCTCAGAGTAGAGCTGCTGCTGCTCCTTTGTGTCGAAAGGAGCCAGTTGAGGTGGTACGGGCATCTGGTAAGGATGCCCCCTGGGCACCTCCCTAGGGAGGTGTTCCAGACAGGTCCAGCGGGAAAGAGGCCTTGGAGAAGACCCAGGACTAGATGCAGAGATTATCCACATTGGCCTGGTAAACGGCTCGGGATTCCCCTGTCAGAGCTGGATAATGTGGCTTAGGAAAGATACGTTTGGAGTCCCCTGCTGGAGCTGCTGCCCCCCGCGACCCGACTACGGATAAGTGGATGAAGCTGGATGGATGAATTAAAGGCTTCACACTTTGTCATCAGCAGGCAGATAAATCAAGTCACCATCATCAGGTGATCATCAGGTGTAATAAAACATGATTTTCCAGACGTAGTCTTGACTCACGTTTGAATTGAATATTTTGTTGGTATACTCCCCAAAGAAGTACTACAATAATGAGATGTTGATGCTCCATATTCAAGACATCTGTAGATAGTAGCCAACTATTACATTACTGATGACACCCAGAAAATCATTGATAATAAAGTTCTGACTGTCAAAACACTCGCGACGCTCACAACAGTGTTACACATTCTGTTCCGCATTAAATTTTGCCGTGTGAACCCGAAACTAACCAGAGACGTGCCCAACATTTGTAGCAATTTATATCAATTCAGAACCTGATCCGGAAAAATACAAACAAACCGTAGGTGGGAAAGCACCCTTAATCTAGCCTACAATTTGTTAGATTGGATATTTTCATTTGGAAATGTGGTTTTATATTTTCTTTGGGAATGAGGATAGGCCTACATTAAGACAGTTGGATTAATTGGATGCTGGTTTGTAGGCTGTTGAGGAGCAGTAAAGATAGTTGGCTAGTAACTTGCAGTGGAGCAGGAAAACTATTGCGCTGATTCAAATGTGCTATGCTTTTATATCCTCAAGGTGTTATGGGACGGGAGGGGTATGCTAAGTGGTGTTACTGTATACGTGTAGAGTCCCCTGTTTCAGCCCCACCCAAAAATCCTGGAAAAATGATTTGCATAGATTCAAAACTACGTAGTTAAACATGAACATTTCTCATGTTTACAGAAATGGGTTTCTAACATGCTGTATATAACTTATTCACAAGTAAAATCTTTATTTGCTTTACACAGCCTTTAAAGGAGGATGCAGTACCTAGAAAGGATCTCAAAAGAATAAGGATGAATCTAAAATTCTGATGTACATATTTTGATAGATTGCGTTTACTAATAAACGCCATTCAAAACATGTGTCCACCATTAGCCTTAATTAGGGCAAGAAATCAGCCTGAACAGAGTAGTAGAAGACCTGTGAAGGGAGGCACTATTAAAAGGCCAACTGCAAACTGACTTAAAACTGTACTTTACCTCAGATTAAATCCTCCTATGAAAGAAACATTTAAACCATGAACTAGAAATCAAATAATGCACAAGGAACATTACATGATGAAGCCAGTGCACAAAAAAAATATGACTAGGTTGTTTCCAACATGGCAAGCATCCACCAGAGTGGGGCATTTTAAAAGGTAATTTGGCTCTGAAGATTTCCGTTTACCAAACTCACTTCTCAAAATGATCATAACCGGAACGAATAGAGTTCAGTACGATAAGCATAGTTGGCATCGCAGTCTCATTGCTTGGGAGTAAGGTTTCAGCACAGCGTCTGCTGTGGACTATGGGCCAAAATGTGAAGTGCAGACTGAGCCGGAGTTGTTACAGAACGTGTGTGGGTCGACCCCGATGATGTAGAAGGCGTGGTGGTGTCCTGTTGTTGTTGCTTCCCCTTTGTTGAGCCGAGGTGGTTTCACACAGAATGGCAGCAGCCCACAGCCTGATTTGTTGGTGATAAAGTGGGGGCAGAGATGCAATCCTCAACTTCTTTACCCAAAGAAGCCTTGCCTAATAGAAAACTGACAGCCCCCACCTCTAGCGCACTTGTTTTGCAGTAATAATCATGTTTACCATGCCAAGAGATTGCCTACCACAATGCTCTCAATCACAGATTAAACAACAGTGCTAGCCAGCACTGCTGCTATTAAGCCTGAACAATGATATGATCAACAGAAGTGTTTCACTCAGGAAGCAAGAGAGAAAAAAAACAACAACTCTTAATTACCATCAAATTCTCATCTACTAAAAAAAAAAAAAAAAAAAGACTATTTATGGATTTAATTTTCATCGACTATCCTCGTGCGCTTAATATTCTAACAGGTAACATTCCTGCATTTGCACATGAAATAAAGATAATGGCCAAGTCTGCAATCAAAGCAAATAATTACAATTCCACTGTAACTTTTATTGTTCCGTAGCAGAAAAACGAGGACATGTTGGATCAAAAATAAGATGGAGGTGCACACACCATCCCTCAAGAAACCATGCGCTGTAATTTGAGCCGCAATTATCATAAATTACACATCAACAATAAAACAAATGCGGGAAAAATTATGTTGTGGGGGTGCACACTTGTGTCCCCTTTGCCTGCTCTCGTCTTTTACAAGGTAATTATGAAAGAGAATTAAGCAGAAAAAGAAAAAGAGAGACTTACCCTCGTCTCTGGGTTCAGTTTGTTAACAATATAAAGACAAGTGAAAAAGTTGAGCCTAACTACTGCACATGGCATCGTTTCTTCATGAGTGAATATAGAACCTGAATGAGGCGACACACTGCACTCAACTACAATGATAAGAGGCTTGTTTAGTTCAACCTTGTGGCTAGCTGGGAGATGTTGACAGGCTTACTTGTTGAGAAACTGCTCCAGATTCTGTCTCCGGTCCTCGATGAAGGAGTCGTCGAATATTCCGTCATCCCCTCGGAACGGAAGTTGACGGATCAGGGCTTTTCCTGGGAGAGGCGGAACGACCACCTGAGGCAGAACAGTATTGATGTAAATCATGAAATATGGTATTGTCAATCAAACAATTAAATGTTAAGTACCATCACCACATTTCCTCAGTAAACATTTCCAAAAAGGTGCTATTGACATGAAATGTTCACGAGAGATGCTGGTCTCAACCCAAGTACTACATACATAATACATTAAAACACATTTTTTAAAATTTAAAAAAAAAAATCTGAAATAAAGTTGTGTAATAATGTGAAATGACAGGGGAAAAGTATTGAACACACTTACTGAAATGTATTTAATACTCTGTACAAAAGCCTTTGTTGGTAATTCCTGTATGGAGACACTAGTCGCATGCATTGCTCAGGTGTGACTTTGGCTCATTCTTGCACACAAACATGCTTAAAATCTTGAAGGTTCCACAGGCTTCTATGAACTCTGATCAGTCATGTGACTGGCTGGGCCATTCTAGCAGCTTCATTTTATTTCTCTGAAATGATTTGAAAGTTTCCTTAGCTGTGTGTTTGAGATCTGTCTGGATGAAATGTCCACCCTTGTTTCATATTCATGGTAGATGGCAGCAGATTTTTATCTAGAATGTCTCTGTAAATATTTCCATTCATCCTTATTTAAATTATATTTAGTTTGCCAGTATACCGTATGCTGAAAAACAGCCCCACATCATGATGTTCCCAACTCCAAACTTCACTGTTGGTATGGTGTTTTTGGAGTGATGTGTGCAGTGCCACCTGTCCTCCAAACATGGTGTGTATTATGGCATCCATAGAGTTCAATTTTGCTTTGATCTGACCAGACTATATTCTCCCAGTATATCACAGGCCTGTCCAAATGTTGTGTAGAAAACTTAAAACGAGCTTCAACATGCTTTTTCTTCAGAAACAGAAACATGGTGTGCATACAGGCCATGGCGATTGAGGGCATTACTTGTGGTTTTCTTTTAAATAAACTGTACCTGCCAATTCCAGGGATTTATGAAGCTCAAGTGGTCCTTGGCGGTTAGACAACTCTTCTGATAATCACTTTCACTCCTCTGTCAGAAATCTTGCGAGGAGCACCTGGTCGTGACCAGTTTATGCCGAAATTATGTTCTTTCCACTTCCGGATTATGGATTTGCCAACAATGCTCACTGGAACATTTAGAAGTTAGTTCCTTCTGTAAGAAGGCCATCAGTATGTTTTGCAACAATGGTTGCGTAGGTCTTTAGAGCCTTTTACCCACCACGAGGTGTTCCTTGTGTGACACCTTGGTACGGACACCTTTTTTAAATATATTACAATTGGGACTGAATCAACAGTGTGCTTTTTGATTTCCGATAGATGATGTCTTCGCATGTCTTTTTGCACCTACCATTCTTCATGTGGTCAGTACCTTTTCCCTCTGTCATTTCACAATACTTAATTTATACTTAATATAATATTTCACAATACTTAATTTATACTTAATATAATATTTCACAATACTTAATTTATACTTAATATAATATTTCACAATACTTAATTTATGGTATTTGAGTTTAAGTTATTTGTTTTTTTATTCATGTATGGATTACTTGGGTGAAAATGTCATGTCAATATATGTGAGAAAACAGAATAGGGGGAACAGTCTGGAAACCCTAATATTTGTCCATACAACTGCCCCCCCCCCCTCCCCCCCCTCCCCCCCCTCCATGCAGCCATGACTAACCTTGCTCTCCCTCTCCAGCTCTGCTCTGAGCCACTCAAAGTCACTGTATCGCCTTCGCACGCGTGACTCCTTCATCTTGAAGATGGGGAGGTTTGTCTGAGGAGACACACAAACACATTATGTAGCATGGTACACAAACATACACCTGCACCATTTAAAATAAGATCACAGTCAAATAGTATTGTATAGCAGCCCAAAGACAACAGAGACGTTACAGCAGAAGAAAATAAAAGTCTGTGTGTGTGCGTGTGCATGCATGCATATATGTATACTCACAACAAACCAGCACCCAGGACGTACACTAATGCTAGTTCTTTGCCAATTTTTTTTAAAATCGTGAACACTTTATCCACCCCACCGACCCCAAATAACCATTATAGTGCATACACAACACACACTATTAATCACAGACAAAGAATACAGCACCACAATAAATCTACAAAAGGATAATACTGCTGTAAACAAGTTCAAGACACCAATTACAAGGGGGAACAATAAGAAAAGTATATAACCAAAACAAAAAGTGGAAAAACAAAGATGGCTAAGAAAACGTATGTTTAAGCTTTCCAAGTAAGAAATAAAAAGTTGGCATTTTTTAGTAAAGATTGCAGTAAAGCCCCTGAGAGAATACTTTTAGAGAATAGAAAAACATCACCAAACCACCGAGATGGACAGGTGTTGAGCTGACTTCCAATTTTAAAGTATTCTACGCAGGGCCATTAAAGATGTGAATGCAACCACATCCCCCTGTGGGCCAGGGAAGATAGGTCAGAAGGAATATTACCATTAGTAATACACTTGAAAATGGACTTTACCACGACACTAAAACAATGGAAAAATCTGGATGCCAAATTAGATTTTTTAATCAGCACAGCACATTGAATGATACTCTTTATTCACCAGCATAGACATTTAAGTTCTAAATTAATAGACTCTACTGTATAATAATATTAGTATTGTTCTTTTCTGCTGGATTACTGCATTCGGTGAAATGGCAACTTGATGTAGAACAGTGTAACATCTGCTTTTATAATGGGTTTGGGCCTAGTTCTGTTACACCCCTTTTATTTTCTAGGGTACATACTGCACAAATCAGAACAGCAATAAAGGTCATTAGAGTTTGCTCATCAAGGACTGTTTTACCTGTGTATGGGAGCATTCTTTTCATATTTTCTTTTTAATAGATGCTGCTATTTGAGTGAATTTCACATAAATA
>JAODLL010000017.1:1320394-1334088 GCA_026546735.1 Forbesichthys agassizii
AAAGACATTTCGACATTGACAGAACACTAAAGCAAACAGCACATTAGAGGACAATGCCAAAGCTCTTCACCGGTCCTGACAGCACATGGCCATCCTGTGACAATACACAAGTAAAGGAGAGAGTGAAAGAACATTTCATTTGCGGACCACAATTGCAGAAGGTCAGAATTCACGGATGGAGAAGGAAATGGCAGGATCTGAGCCCATCGAGCGCGAGCGGCGGGCATATGTATGGGGTGAGCGGGGGGACGATCGATGAGCGGAGGACGAGCCGATTGTGCATGAAACGAGATGGAGAGTTAACTAGCAGACTGAGTAAATGGTTTGAACAAAAGGAGTTTGTGAGGGAGGGGAGTGGAGTAGTTGGGAGCTTCATTTGCTCTGCCGTGGTCTAGATGAAGAGCAGAAGTGGTTTATGCGTTCTCCTTCGCTCCACTGACAGGCCTGCCCTTGTCCTCCCCGCTACGCAATAATAAGTCACATTTTTGCCCTTGAGGTTTTTCAGTGTTAAGAACAGAAGCCTCCCATGTCCTCTTTAATATTATTCAATTTTTCAGGAAAAATATTGACAAAATTTGACTAGCATAACACGTATTGCCAGCCAGAGGGGGCAGAGTAATGATACGGTAAATAAAATGTGCGTCTCAGTAACAGACTAATGCGTTTGTTTTTTGGTGAGTTCAAACGTTTGCATTTCTCATGTAATTTTATACAATATAACAGAAGCTAGAAGTGTACTGTATATTGTAGCTTACCGTTTATATTTGTACAAGTATCTATACAGCCTGACTACCAAACACTTGACAATGTATTTCAAACAATTTTGATCGAAAATGTTCGAGCTTGAATTCAAGCAAATCAGTTCAAAATTTTGAAAAAATTAAAAGACCATGGATCAGACATATTACAATTTTTCTAAATATCAGTTCAATTTAAGACTTTTTTTAGACCACTTTCAACAACATTTAAGACCACGGAAATACACACCAAATGTGAAAAATACACCATTACCTTTTCCTCTTTGTAAAATGACAAAAAATGGTTGAGTTAAAGAAAGCTGCCAGCAAGTCTTTGCAGACATAGTCTGCCAAGACAGAGTACGCCCTATTCATTGCTTAACGTGACCTAATGGATAGCATTTCATCTGGGATTCATTTCAGCAGGGATGATTTTTTGCTTACCTGGGTGGTTGATGCATGTGGATATCAATAATTAATTAAAAAAAGATTAAATTTGACTGCATTAAATATGCCTCTTTGACCTTATAGCTTAGTGTGCTATGTGTATATTCAATGGCAAAGAATGGTCAGTAATCTGTGTGCAGTTCAAATGCAGAGGAAAATAATCTCTTCCACTTAGTTTTGCGTGCATTGTGCAATGCTCTTTAATGTAGAACAACAACGATACACTGAACTTTTCTGATCCAACAATAAACATTTTCATCCCACCGCTGTTTTGAAAGGATGAAATGCGGGTCTAATTTGAGCTACGGCCTACAGTTTAAAGGCTCCGTGTGAAACTCTCGCGTCTGAATTTTGGTTCCGCATTATGCTCAATTTTGCATCATATAGTTCAACATGCATGCACTGAACCGCAACACCTGTACCGAACGGTTCAATACAAATAGACAAACCGTTACACCCCTAATACACGTGGTACACTCATAGGTATTTGATACTCACACAATAGGTAAAATTAAAGAGTTATCAAATCCAGCCAAGGTCCTGGGTGCGCTTGATTTAATAATGGCTCATGGTGTACTAACGCTAACCATCAGTGCTAACGCTGGTGTGCTAATGCAGGTGGAACAAGTGGGAAGAGCACCTCCCCTTTAGGCGATAAATGTATTAAATCTTCCCTACTAGTGCTAGCAAATCTGTCACTGCCTGAGAAAATGCTGCACAGTACCTACAAAGCCTACGCTACGCACAGTTGCAATTTCATGACATTTCATGTAATATTAAAAGAGGCGCCATTAGACAAGAAGAAGCACGCATACTGAATATTACTACAAAATATTTACGAACCATCTGAATTTAAGACTTTCTAAAGGCCTTATATTAGTAAATCTGTATTTAAGACATTTTACCTTTTTTTAAGGACCTGCAGCCACCAGTACAGCAAAACAACAATACAAGTCTCTAAATTTCAAAGCATTTAAACCTAAATATTATAATGAGTGACCAAGGGGACGGTTTAAGTCAGTTTAGACTAGTTAGACAGTTTACACAAAGGCTTTATTGAAATTCTCCATCTTTCATAAACAAGTGTGTGTAGCCAAAAACTGCTACAGCGCTTCCTTCCTTCCTTCTACTAGTCTCTCCGTCATTCTAAATGAATCTACCACACCGTACCCTTCTTTCTACTAGTCTCTCCATCATTCTAACATGAATCTACCACAAGGTACCCTTCTTTCTACTAGTCTCTCCATCATTCTAACATGAATCTATTTGGATACCTCGAGGTGAAACTGTCGTGAAGCCCCCCTCCCCTTTCCCAGGTCATAGGAGAGGTGGATTATTTTAGCTTTAACGCGAACAGGGCTCTATTAACTCCCCTACCCTCTCAGTGTGGCCCTCCCTTGCTGTGTTCTGATTGAGGTTGCACATTACAGAGAAAATTCAGAGGCAGAAATGTTACGTGAGAATTTAAAGAAATATTTGGGAATCAAAAGAAATGCAAATGAATAATTCCAAGACAGTTTCAGCATTGTAGTTACTATATCATAAAGATACAAAGAATAAATACATTGACCTCATAAGTAGACAACTGCACAATAAATAAGTTAACTATGTTAACGATTTCTGCTTGTTTTTGCTACCATGTGGGTTGTAGCTTGCTTGACGTTGCTAGCTGGGTAACATTGAGCCTGCTATAGTTAGCCAGGCTAACTACTTTACCAGTAAATAGTAGCCTGGATGAAAATAAAATAAAAATATCTATTTTTTAAAAATAATAAATACAAGTAAAATTCCAGGGCTCAAATTGCAAATTAAACTTTCCAGGAAGGTTTCCGACCCTTTGCAACCCTAGTTGCGCTACTTCACAGCGTGAGTGCCGCAAAGTTAATCCCTACCACAGCAGATCATAGTTACAGGTAATCTGCCACCATTGTGACATTAATCCCCATCTCACACACACACAAAACAAATCACTCATAGGTGTTAAGCATACATTTGACCAGTCACACAGTAAAGCACAAAAACAATTGCGCACGGCATTCATTCAGGTCTGCTCGTACACATCGGCCACTCAACTGTATACAAAGGCACTTGCAGTGCGGGAAGAAAGAAAGAAAAAGTCACCTGCCCTTTCAAACCCCTTTCCCCCCACTCAGACCCTGTGATTAAGAGATTGGCATTACAGGACAAGGAGAGTAACTGAAGGACAGAACTGAAAAGTGAGATGCACAAGCACACACAACAAAATAGAGGTGGTACGTGGGAGCTCTACAAGTCAAAGATCAGGTTTCTGCGAACTGTGTTTTTACGCCTGGTTAGAGGTGAGGCCTTGGCGGTCTCGCCTTACGCTAGGCTTTGGCAGTGTGGGCCCGGCTCTCACAACCTTCATGTCCTTACGTTTCCTTAACAGTCGAGAGGCACACTTTGTTCCATTCACAGAACAAAACAGTGGGTGAAAGGTGAGAAAATAAATTACATGGAGAGAGAGAAGGAAGGTATAATAACAGGTCGATAAATGACAAGTCTTACCGACATTAAACTTTCACAAGTCATTAGCATAATAAGAAAGAATAAACATTTTTAAAGAATAATAAATAAGAGCTTACAGTAATGCTAATAGCCCTAACATCAAATGAAGCCCCATACCCACTCTAAACCTAGACCCAGTGACTATATTCTTTCCCTGTTATCATCACACATGGAACACTGATCATATATATAGGCAAGCATGGGATTCACAATACACAGGAAGACAATATCATAGGCTCTTTAAAAAAACATGCTGAAAAGAAGCAGAGCCCCTCAAATGAACGAGAGAGAGAGAGAGATCACTTTTATCAGAGAATGGTTCAAGGCTGCCAATGCATTAGCTTTTAGCGGGCCGGATTAAGTCAAGTTTGAGAGTGCGCATCTTTAACCCCCCCATACAACCCTTTTCTACCCCTCCCACATTACCCCATTTCAGAATAATGGTATTAAAAATGGCAACACAATAACAGCTCATTGCATCATATTCCAACAAGGAAGGGAAAGAAACAAAAGCTCGGGAGCATGTGTGTCTCACACACACACAGGCCCCTGAAGCCCCACAGTCTCCCCACTCTCTCTGCTTTGTTGCCATAGTATCAACTCCCACTTTTGATACTGTCATTTCAAGTAGGATATGGTAGGCTTGATACAATATGTTCCCCATTTCCATTAAAATAGTTGTCGGAGAGGATGCTGTAGACTTTGGATTACACTTGACTGTGCCTGACAGGCCCCCCCCTCGCCCCAACTCCGCTGTTTATTAATGACCAAAAGCCTCCCCACCTCCAGAAACCCAAATGGAAGAGAGAGAAAGAGAAAAGATGGAGGAGCTATGGGAGTGGGGGGGGGGGGGGGGGGGGGGGGGGGGGGGGGGGGGGGGGGGGGGGGGAGAGAAAGAGAGAGAGAGCTGTGAGAGGCCTTTTATGTGCTCTTATCCATAAATAAAGTGAGATCCCAAAGTTCGGTTCCTGAGTGAGGGTGCTCTCAGGAAGAGATGGGAACCAACCAGCCAAAGAAGAAAATGTCCAATAATGCAATAATGCTGTGCCACTGCCGCCACCATTGTTTGTCAGGTTCCAAACAAACACAGTACAGCATGCTGTCGTATGGAGAGAGGAAGGAGAGAGAGAGAGAGAGAGAGAGAAGGGGTTTCTAAATCCATCCCACTACATAACCATTCGGATTACATTATAGGAGAATAACCAAGCAAAACTCCACCTGTCCATTTATACATAGAAAAATGGTTATCGTCGCAGGTCTATTTCCTTACAGTACACCTTAATCAGAAAACAACTGATTTGATCTATGAACAAACATATTTACTAAATAAGGCAGTTCAGCCAAAAGATCTGACCCAATGCCTTACATAACACCAACTTTACCTCTGACCTTAAAGTTCTGTCAGGCACACTCATGTAGGCATTTAAGCATCTAAATTACGGGAATACTATGAGGCTTCTAAAAGGGAACAGACAAGCTCTTGGCCTGGTGCTAATAATCCCATCTACCACTGTTGTCCAATAGTCTATATAGTCATCACTGAGAGACTATGGTGCCACACACAGCTGGGTCGAGCAGGCTAAAGGATGAAGGCTTCTGAGGGGGTGGCTTTCTGCCCTTCCATAGGTGGGGAGGGGGCAAGTATGAGGACCAACACGGTCCTGACCACCCCGCTCTTCCCCAGCCCTCCCCCACCCCGGCTGGGTTCATTCATCTCCTCTCTCAATGAGAGGATTAGCTGGAGCCTCTCAGTGTGGCCGTAAGGGCTCTCTTGATTTGGGATGGATACCCAGGATAGTAGTGAGAGCAGGGGAGCAAGCGATCAACACAAACTCTGCGCATTAGAATTAACGTGGAAAGTTTGGGGGAGGGGTCAAACTGATTCCAAAAAATTATAAATTAAATAATATTATAATTATAAGCAGGGTGGAACCAAAACACAAACAAAGCCCAGTACACTGTGTACTATCCCAGGCCTATGGTACCATGCTCTCCACGCTCAACACACTAGAGTTGGGAGCAAAATACTTCTAAAGAAAGGAGAAGAAAGGAGGAGGAGAGAAGCGAAGCGAAAGTTGACACCGCATTTGTTGAGAAGTGAGGGATGCTCTCCTCCTGTGCTCAGATGCAAAACAGGGTCACTGAGGGCTACGAGACGCACAATAATGCTGATTACACGCATATGCTAATTATTACATGCTAATCAAGTACAGTAGCCTTATATTCAGCGCTAATGCCTGGAGACTGCTTTCTTTCCTCTTGTGTATTTAAGGTAAAGGGAAACTATAAATACTTTAGGGGTGCTAACTGCTAAATTATCTATACATAAAGGAAACTAACCACAGGGGTGTCATTCAAAACTAACGATAAAAGAACAAAATAATGGTCACAGACAATCTGTTTTAGAGTTAGGGGCCAATATAATGGCAATTTAATGAGAAAGCTGTCACAAAGAATTATTCAATAAAATGCTAGCTTGTGTAGTTTAACTGGTGCTGATACAAGTAGTAAAGCAGAAATACCTAGTGACAAATGATGGACAATCTTTATTTTGTTAAGACACCAGAATAGTTATACAGCTGAAACTATGCGTAAAAATGCTATATGTGATTTGGCCTTGAGTTGTGTAACTGCTAAAGGATTTTTTTTTTAAATGACAAATTTGTATTTCGCAATAACCATATCCTGTGTAAATGCATGTAGTATTCATTGTTGTAGGGAATAACAAAAGAGATGTTATGAAATAGCTTTGTGTATTCATGTAGGCCATAGTAAGTTTACAGCATGGGACAGCAGTTTATTTGCCAAGCACAGCCTTTCTCCTCATCTCTAGCCCACAAGGAAGGAAATATGGTCTGAGGGTTGGGTTGGTGGGCTTGCTACATCCTGTCCCTTCCAGAGGAGTTGACTAACCCAGTCTTCTCAATGTTTGTGCAATTTGCTGTAGACTGCTCTGCATTTATTTTATTTTTAAAAAATTTCAAGAAAATTAAGTTACACATAAATCAATTACAAATAAAACAATATGGATATATTAGAGTTTGTGGTTGTATTTTATACAGGAAACTTGTATTTAATGGACTCGCATTGCCTTGTTTAGGTCAAATTGTTATCTACTGTGTCTAGGTGTGACAAATAGTAACTAGACTTATCTATCCTTTGCAGTCAGCAAATTGGGTGTGGCTGGACATCTTCAAGTAGACGACTTTTGTTAAAAAGTATGAAAAGAAAGTTATTGATCTTCACCTCAAGCAAATAAGTCAATGCTACTATACGTTATACAAACCCTGCTCAAATCCGCAGTATATCACCATATGTAGGCTATTTGATGCTATGGCAATTGTCCAAATTACGTTTGACTGTATAAAATCGCCTGCCAATGGGCACGCGTACTGTGACTATTAGTATTAGCTAACTGGTGGCTAGCTTCAAGCGAAGCTAAATGTTAGCTTAGCTAAAAGGTGATACAATACATCTAACTGGTGATCATGAACAGTCTGTCAGAGAGCAAGCTAAACCGTTCTTTAGGCAGTTATTACGGTAGTCAGTTTTGCCAGTGCTCAAAACAAATATATCAACGTTACAGCTGCATACCAGTCGGTGGCTGTTAATGTCATTATGTTATCTAATTTCGTTGAGGGAAACGAAAACAGCACTGTAGGGATAGGCATTAGCTATGGAACTAGCTGCGGCTCTCACCTTTAGCCTGATTTCATAGGTGGTATGTCTGGCTCTGCCGACCCCGACCGTCTCCGGGTTGCTCACGTCAATCTCTAGAAAGTTACTCGGGGGTCCATAAGCGTCATTTAGATTCTGGGGCTTAGTAAATAGCCTCCTTGTATCAGCTATAGTGTCAGCCATTTCTCCCCCCGCCGCTCTAGTAGGATAGCTGACACGCCAACGCGAGGCGCTTCCGATCAGCTGACATTCATCTGACGTTTGGCACCTGCAGCATGTTTTTGTTGCATGTTACATTAATTATCAAGACTAATGCCACATATGGTTCTGAGTTGTGACTATTATTTATCACATCAAGGTAACACATATACCAAATGCTTTTGATATGTTTAAAGTATTTTGCTTACATTACAATCTATGCAAGCCAGTTGCACAAAGTATACTTACCTCATATATAAAATATGTGACATAAAGCTTTAGTTTGAATCAACATGGCGGTTTCCGCATTGCATTTGTCGAAATGTTTTCTAAAAAAAATCTGAAAGACACGTTTCTGGTTTCAAATAAAAAGCAGCGGGCACATGACAGCCTTGCTCACCGTGGTTACCTGAATGAAGATTGTCAGCAAAGAGATATTAAACTGTAAACAACACTTAAGAGCTACTGTAATAGTATTTACATAAGGCCAACTATGTCAAAGTTAAAACAATGACAACTCATTATACATAAGAAAACAGAAGACCCTACATTTAGTACAGTGGCAAATTAAGTTGGTGCCTCGTCGTGAAAAGGTAAATCAAATACTAATGTAATTATATTATATAGCCTAACCCTTGACCTGCATACTGATTTGATATGTGATATCGCTATTACAATTTTCATTGAATAAAATGCTATTGTTTGCTTAATTTTATTGGCTCAAATAGTACTTGTTTCATAGAACCCGAGGAGAAACCCAAGGATAAATTCAAGTGTTTTCTCCACCTACAGTAGGTGCGCCTGGATCATTACAACCCCCTCTGAATAGGAATAATATTATTTGAGAACAAATAAATGGGCTTGGTTGGAATATGTATAACAAATATAGTTATCTTTGTTATTCTATAAGGCTTAATAGTACTAGTATGACTATGAATCATTTGTTGTAAGGAGCATATTTTATGGCAGATTTTTATTAGGAAAGAATAAATGCCATAAAGCTTTATCACCTGTTGTGTCATCTTGGCCTATTTGCTTGTCTTTGCTGCCTGTTGGTAAAGTACATGGGAACACCTTATAGGTATTGTTTCCTATCTACACACAGTCAGCTTAACCAGACTGCTACCCATTGCTACAGGCTTTTCCTAACCTGGCAAGGACATTAACTTCTCTCAGACATCCCAAGCTACCACTCAGCTGTGCCGTTCCACTCACAAACAATGGATACACATTGGAACGTTAGGCAGAGCTGTTCAGTTATCAATCTTCTAAATATATTCACTGGCTAAAACAATGAACAAAATGCATGCATAATGGAGACTGTTATTTCAACTTTATGTGGAATGGATTTGTTTCAGACCAAAGCCTTTCTCTGTGTGGCATCTGGACTTTGCCCTAAAGCTCTTCTAACATATGGCAGCACTTCAGAATCCACTGTACTCTACCCCAGTTTTACTACTGGTTTTGTATGGGCACAGGTCAGAGGGTATGGGTATGGGAAGTGTTTTGTGTGTGTGGGTTTTTGGAACCATGTAGGGGGGCTGTTGTTGTTTTTAGGTCAGGGGGAGCTGACTGTTTAGTATTTGGCGGTGGGAGTTTTTGTTGTTTGGCTGGCACAGATGCACAGGGTTGTGGCAGAGAGTTTTTGGGAGGCAGCGGGCTAGACCCCCCACCGGGCCTTCCCCGGGACCCTTCTCGCTCTCTCGCCGTCCCCATGCGGTAATGAGAGGATCCCCATTGTCTGGGCTGCTCTCTCGGCCCTCTTTGCACTTTTGATTCAGGACTCTGACAAAAATTTGGTGTTAGGCTGTCAACACCACCTCCTCTTGCCACTCCTCCATCTTGTTTCTTAGACTCACAGACAAACACGCAACCATTTCACTGGAGCCGTCACAATTATTCGGTTTGAAATCAGGTCATGCCACTGTCCCCTCGATGAAAGTGCCGCCATTGTCCTCCGCTAACTGACCAAGTCTGTGGGGAAAGTACACTTGACTTAATATTGACCCAATGCGGCATGTTTTTGCGGATGATCGGGTAACAATAGGCCATTGTTTAGCAGGATCCACAACATTTAAGTCAGGCATGTATTGTTACCTCCTCATCAGCATACTATAAGGGGGTTCACACCATTACTCTTTAAGAGACATTACACCTTATGCTTTTTGTAGAAGTCATCTAAAAGTAACTTGTCAAGTTTCACACCCATGTGTGTGTGAATCTGCTTGAGGGACAGCGTTGTCCTTCACCGCTCTGCCGTGGCAGCCAGCCACCGCTAACGACTATCCCACTGTGCAGGGGGGAAGGGAAACTTGCTAAGTCAGAGAGAAGTCACACAGTGTTATGCCAAATCTGACAGGAAAGACTAGTTGCTCTCAGTTTGGCATAACAGTCCGTGACTTCACTGAACGGGACGCAGGCAGATAGTGTGTGTGTGTGTGTGTGTGTGTGTGTGTGGGAGGGTGGGGATGCAGGGGATAGCTAGAGAGAGAAAACAAGTTGATGATTCCTCTGCATACAGTCTGGCATTGTGTAGACATATACCAGTCAAGTGCTGTTTAGAAAGTGGTAGACACTGAGTAATCGCTCCAGAAATTACTGAGTAAATGAACTTTCAGGACGAAGATCCTTACTTGTTTCACTGAGTAAAGTACTGAGTTTTTTATTTTTTATTTTCTCAAAAGCTGCGTTGCCAGGTTACTAAAGTGGAAAATGGCCCTCAACTGACATTGTCAAAAAAGTAAAAAATGTCAAATGTTCCAACGTTAATCATTATTATCATTAAAGAGATTGAGAGATGCGCTCGGCCCCTGTGCCGCACCTTGTGTTGAAATACAGGGCATTGACTATACATTCTCCATTCGATGTGCTGCCATGCCCACATTGAAAACAGTGTTGTTGTTTTTTTTTGTCTGAAGCCAGGACCTTTTGGTGATGGCAGGCAGGCATCACAGCGACTTCCAGCAGCAGCTCAATGCAGCCGCACCGTATCACAATTAGCAGCGCTAAACAGGCTGTGCGGAGAAGTCCACTCCATCTCTCGCCGAGCCTCATCCAGTCCTACCCCGTTTTGTCTGACAAATCCCCCTATTGTTCCCTCTGATGATGGTTTTCTTTCGTGGGAACCCCGGCTTGTCTTGTTGATTAGATCCCCTTTGTCTTCCTCCGCTTGCAGTGAGGCTAGTCTGGAGAATGTGAAACCTCACTCTGTAGCGGCTGGCTTAATGCCTCAGCATTCTCTTGTTTATTAAACCACGGCCCAACCTCACATGATAATGAATGTAACGCAGCGTATGTGGGTCACCGACCATATTGACATGTGCTTCATTAACTTATTGTTGATGTGCACTATTTATGAATGATCCTAGTGGGGGTATTTGGTTTTCATGCTGCTTCTTTTAACATTGTGGTTAAGGGGCTGGATCACCATGCTTGTAGGAGTAGTGTTTACACTGACAGACGTCTGTTGACAGATTTATTTCAGACAAACATTTTTGACAGTCATTACCATGTTTGTCATAGGAGGAACCCCCTCCCCCTCCGCCCAGGGGATTCTATATCTGCGGAGATGTTGGTAAGGCGACAACATAAATCCACTTATTTGTCATTCCTTTTAATATAATTCCATACAGCTGAACAAAATAGTGTTTCTAACAGAGTGTGGTGACATAGGCTGTAGACAGCATATTATAAACTCGTGCACATCCTAGCTTACCTGTAACAATATCAATATTTTCCTCAAGTGAATTGTGAGGTAAACTATTTCACTGCAAGTATTATGTAATAATGCAATAATACAAATAAATGAAAGTATTTCAACAGTAGGCTATTGTGTCATACAGTACTGTATAACGAGGATATCCACCAGTTTACCTTGACGCCTGTCTTTTTTCTGAGTTGTGATTTACCAGAATCTCAACGTATTTAAATGCCCCAATCGAGTGCATTATATTGCTTTATATAAAGTAAAAGCCTCTACACAATTCCTAGTAATATATGAATATGAAAAGGAGTGCTCCCATCCCCTGGTGTAATTATGTTTATAACCCCATCAGGCACAGGGAAGACCATGCTCATGGATACGTTTTATTCCCATGTGGACAACAGCCGTAAAAAGAGGGTGCACTTCAACAGTAGGTAGGCATTTTATGACTGACTTTGACAAAGTTTTATAAAGCTCATATACGGCAAGTTCCTATATTTTCCACTTTGTTTGTCCTGACGCACTCCCTCTAATTGTCTACCATTATGCATACATGCAAAATTACCACTTTATTCAGCATTGTTGGAGGGTTTGGGTTGCAGATGCAGGTGTGCTTTAAGATGTGCCTGACGTTTGTGTACCGCTTAAAGGGATCCATTGGCGGAAACAAAGCCTGCCAAAACGGAGGCTAGGGAGAATGTTCACCTATGACCCCATATCGCCGGTTGCTATGGAGATCAGCAGTGAAACCTGCCTCTTGTGTTTTGACGAGTTTCAGGTGAGTGAGTATGTTGCAGTCTCTCTCTCTCTCTCTCTCTCTCTCTCTCTCTCTCTCTCTCTCTCTGTGTGTAGTGTCTGTTTGATAAAGTGTTTACTGTATGTGTGTGCAACTGTTCAGATGATTGCAAACTTGCTTAGAGTTAATAAACAATACAGAAGACATTGTGTGCATTGAAACGCTCCTCATCTGCACGTATACAAATACTAATTGACAACCCCATCAGAGAAACATTCCTGGAGCTATTATTAAACACGCAACCAAATCAATAAGACAGACTTATCCATGCACTAAATATACTTTAGTCTATTAATTATGGATATTAAAATGAACACATTGACATTTTATAGTTGTTAATGGCCAAATGTTTAGTATACCCCTTAACGTAAGTATTGTGTATATAAGTCAAATAATGTTATAGTGTATAGTATAGTACTAGCATATTTATTTACATGACTAAGTCAGTGTGGGAAGATGGTAATATTGATTACTGTATGCGGTTTGTTTTACTAGTATTCAGTCCATGTTTATACTTGTAGCTGCCAGCTGAATTTGACAAGATGATAGTTTTGTGCTGTGTGGCTCTAACAAACAAGACTGGGGACACCTAGTGGCTAATTTATTTATAACAGTACAGTCAATGGCACTCAAGAAACTGTTATGAAATCGTCCTCATTTTTCATGGAGTTTCAATGCTTTTAATTTTTCAAAATGAATAAACAGAAACTTTTTCACTAATTTCTAAAACAAATGGGTGCCAAACTAGCTTCAGTAGATATACAGCAACTTATCCATCAATAGCTAACTTTTACTTGTTAGATAAACAGATGCCTTCCTCCTTAAATTCCTTTAGAGCATCTTATTATCTTACCATTCTACGTTTGTCCAGAGAGAACCAGAGAGCTGCCGCCCCTCCATCTATGATTAGTGAGCTGATTATTTTTATTATTAAGGATTTTAGTCATTTCTCACAAGAATGAAGTACCTTTGAGTTTCTGCCGTTTCACCAGCCAGACACATCTGTTTGCGGCAGAACATGGCTGCCCTTTCTGACCGTGTTCATGAATCATTGTCACTAATGTGCCGAGGTCAGAGGTCACAGAAGGTGCGCCTGCCCGCTCTAATTACTCCATCCACGCATCTGTGAGGATCAAGAGCAGCTTCCTTTCATCCACCTCTTTCACATTTGAAACTGCGCATCCTCGCTCCCGTTTTGTTTCGCCCGCCCGCCCAGCGACGGTTGCTGCCATTGAATGGGACGTGCAACGAGCAGGGGCGCACGCGTGTGTTGTGCTGTTCGCGAAGAGCAAAACAAGAGGCAGGGAGGTTTCGGGGGGTGCGGTGGGGTTGGATAGCGGGGTCTGCACCAATCAGCATCCTCCGCCACTCAGCCATGTAAATCAAGCCCTGGGTATCAGTCGCACTCTGCCGCTTCCTTAAGTGAGTGGAGCTAGGAAGCGACTGGCGGCAGCGGGTCAGATGGATCTTATCCTCTTAAATGCTAATGACATTTCTCCATTCTCTTCATTAGCGCCGTGCCATTATCAGTAATTTGTGGGGGGGGGGGGGGGGGGGGGGGGGGGGGGGGGGGGGGGGGGGGGGGGGGGGGGGGGGGGGGGGGGGGGGG